>JABUQX010022576.1:0-31852 GCA_015478945.1 Trachelipus rathkii | reverse complement strand
ATCTTATATGAAACAATTCAGTTAGTACTTTTCTTATCATGAATGAATCGATGTGATCAAGCTCTAGATATTAAACCAAAGTCCTTTTAAGACTTAATCAATAGCTAATTGAATACTCTAAAAAAAAAAATGGAAAAAAAGAGAAACACGTTTGGAAATATTAAAGGAAACCACTGGAAAATTTTAGAAGTAATTTTAAATTAAAAAATTAAATAAGTATGATCTTTACAAATTAGGGGTTTACACTTCCATGGAATTATATATACCAGATATTGTTAGATCATCTGTATACATACGCACCGCAACTGTAGAACCTTCAGTACTAAGAGTATACCAACTTATATATATATATATATTATATATATAATAGATATATATATATATATATATTATATATATATATATATATAAGTATATATAATTATATATAACAATATATAATATATATATAAACATATATACGTAAAAATGTATACGTTACACACAATATATTATTATATATATATTTATATATATATATATATATATATATATAAATATATATATATATATATATATATAGATATATATATATATATATATATATAGTATATATATATACTAACAACAACTACAGGTTTTATATATCCATGATATATATAACCAGATATCCTTAGACATCTGTATACATACGCACGCATATATATATATACACTAAAACTACCAGAGTATATATATATAATAATATATATAAATATATTAAATATTAAAATTTAATGCTCAAAGAAAAATAAATGATATCCAAACATTAAAGTACTTTACAAAATATTCATATAAATCTTTGCCATACATTTTATATATATTTATAATATCCACTACAGATATATGTTCAATGATATATATGAATGAGTAAGATCTATATTAAGAAAAGTAATATATACACAAATTGACTTTACAAACGAACGATTTAAACTATTAACTTGAAAATTACAAGATTTTGACAATTATTGAGTCATGGTTCGGAACTTTGATCAGTATGGATACAATGAATGCTACAAAGGGAACAGGACTCAGCTGTTGTCGTAGACTAAAAGATGTGCAACTAGTATTTATAACAGAATGTTAATATCAAAAATACATATATGATTTAAAACTTTTCGTATATAAAGTTATTGCAACTTTAAATTGTTAAGTTACTTTAGTTAAGTGACCGCGATAGTAATCTTTGACCGACGTTACAAAATAAGTGATCCATCATCAAGTTACTAAATACTCTTACGCTCGTAGTTGTGATAGCATAGGTGGCAAGCTACTCAGATTATTATGCAGTAGATATACTGACAACAGGGATCGGACACTTATTTATGACGGGTAAAAATAAAAAGTATTCTTAGACGAATGAAACAAACTTACGATTTAAAACATACTAACACGATATTTGGGTTAATGGAAAAGGAATCTTTGGTTAGCTGGTTTGAATAGATTAGTATATATACACCTTTTTTCATGTAAACAAAATATTAACACAATTAATTATAATAAAATTTACAAAAAAATAAACACCCCACGTTTGACAAGAAATCGGACACTAAAATAACTAATAATAATTATCGATCAGACGTAGCTACAAGCGCGTACCAACTGTAAACACTTCAACGGACAAAAGATAAAAGCAAAAGATATAAAATTTTCATAAATTTCTTATTTATATAAATTTTCATCAATGAGTTTACGCTTAGCCATCCAATCAGAATCCTTAAAATAATAAATAAAATGATGTATCCACTTATTAATTATTTTAGTAGAACAAACATATATTTCACTTTCAGCAGAAATGAAAATTGGTAATTCTTTACAACCGAACTCTGTTCGCGAGAAATCTCAATTTTCTCTTCTGAAACCGAAACATGAAAGACAAACAAATTTATACATTATGTGCTACGCACTATATAAAATCAAATATAAATCTATATACACCTTTATATAATGCGCAGTAACTTCGAAGTCGAACCAATTAATAATGAAAATAATAATAATAATCATAATAATAATAATAATTAATAATAAAATAACTATATTATTTAAAACTATGAAAGCTAAAAACGCATTTCAAAACTCTCGTTTCAAAAGTTAAGTTTCGAAAACTAAGTTTTTATTGGCTGTCGTTTGCGCATGAATTACAAACATATTTACAAATCTCTTTTGGTGAGCTATTGCAACGATACACCGTAAACATAAAAAAAATGAAAGTGACAATAAAAACTTAAGAGGATGCCATTGCTTCATAATACATAAATGAGGCAAAGTTATGTATTACGTGTATACTCGCATTCAATATATATATATAATTATATATATATAAGTTATACTATTTATTCAAACCTAACCACTTATATATACATATTTTTAACTGACCTCTAAAAAGAAATTAATATATTATATATATTATATATAATATATATCATATGGAACAACAGCCATTTAAATAAGAAATCTCCCAACGACAAATGTTTCGCTCATTTCTATTATTAGAAAATATATACACTTAATTTGCTTTGATGTAACGTATTATTTTTATTATTATTTAAAAATTATAATAAGAGACTTAAAGCATCCCAAAAATTTTGACTAACTTAATAATTTCGGGGGGGGAGGGGTCTGAACCCCAAAACCAGTATACGGCCATGTACTATAGTATAATATATATATATTATATATATATAAATATATAGTTATTATAAATATATATAATATATATATATATAGATATATATATATAGTATATATATATAATAATATAATAAAATTTATTTAATGTATGTTTATTTATAAATTTTTTTTCAAATTGTAAACTATAATTATTTTTTCAAAAAAAAAATATATTTTTATAAATTTTATTTATTTATTAAGATAATTATTAATATTTTATATTTATATATAGTTTATATATATATATATATATATATATATATATATACTATATTATATATATAATATATATTATATATATATATAAAGTTATGGAATGATTGTGTACAAGGATGAGGAAGAACCTTGACCTTTTTTTTGATTCTTTCTTTCTTATCTTTCTTTCTTTCGACTAAGCTCTTCGAATATCTAGAAGCTTTTCATATCTTCTGAGTTTCTGAAAAATGACTTGAGACGGTAGAAATGGGGATAGTTGTAGCTTCATCCTTTTCAGTATTTGAAGGTGTGTTGTATCTTCTTGAGATTCCCTGCACATTTTAGCTTTTTTGTTGTTGTCTGGAGTTAACATACCCTGTTTGTGATAGCAATCTATATAACCAACAGCTTGAGTAGAATATCATTGTCAATGAGGAAATTTCTCTTCGTACCATGGAGTCTTTTATTTGTTCAGCGTTTCTGGAATGAAATGATAGAGGGTAGAAGTTGGAGTTGAAGTAATGTAGAATATAATCCAATTGAAACAAAGAGGCAGGTTTAAACGACTTCGAAGTGCAATTGCATTTTGTCTGTGGGAAGTCGCAAGTCAGTGAAGTTGTATGAAGTTGTTGAAGTTAGTCAAATTTCATAACTTTGTCAGTTCAAAGTTTTCAGTCTCCCTGCGAGCTCTTTGTAATTACCGACTCCGACTCGACTCCGACTCCGGACCTCTGAAAATTACCGACTCCGACTCGACTTCCGACTCCGGTTCCCGACTCGACTCCCAACTCTGAACTCGAGCTCGACTCACCCTCTTCAATAATTACCGACTCCCCGACTCCGCGACTCCGCTATGACTCCGACTCCGACTCCGCACTCCACAACCCTGTAAGTACCAAGTATTAATAGACTTTCTCTTCGTTTTAATAGTGCTGATGATCAACCAGTTCTGAAGAAAAGTAATCACTACTGATCCTTCTATAAGTCGTCATCCAGGTTTTGCCTGTATTCTATCAAAGGAAACATTAATCTATCTTCAATACTCACTTCCATGAGTATCTATAATTTCAATCTCTCCTTCCAAACCATAAGAACTGCATTCAACTTGCTCATGTCTAGCACTTATTCAAATCTTTCTCTAAAGACAATTCTAAAAGGAGCAATTATTTTCATTGTCAATCGTGTTTATTTTCAAGATTCTCTCTTTTATCCCACCCAATTTATGTTTTCATTAATGAGATTTTTAATTGCTATCCTAGCTCTATCTTTAATATGCCAATGACTCGACACTCCATTTTTTACTTATTTCAAATATTCTTCCTCATTCATCTGGAGATGAATATGTTTTTCAACTTTCAGATTCAATCCTTGTTAATCTGGTGAAGTTTTCCAATGAAGTTGTCCCAGTCTTTGAAATTCAACTCTTTAATATAAATGTCAAATTCAACTAATTCTACCTCTCAAACACACTACTAATTTTTTCTTTGCATTTCTTTTGTGGAGAAAATAAATGTCTTTAGTGTCAACATTACAATGGTTGTAAAGGCAGCTTAATGAAACTAAACTAGTAATATTGTTCAGACTGCGACAACTTTTCACATAATTATCCCAACAATACGGTGCTTTCATACAGCCATCACTGGTGTTCTTACATTTGTGGGGCTCTCGTTTCAGTTTTAATTCTTGATAAGGCCGAGTCCAAGGCTAAAAGTGAAATATTATTTTTCCTCTAACTTCCTCAACTCTATCTTTGAGGTGTCACTTTGGCTCTCTATCATATTTTTGAAGGTGGTATAAAGTTAGGTGATAAACGAAATTCATCAGTAGGATTCAACTATCTTTAAGATAACCTATCAGCACAAAGAGTGCAGTATATTTAAGGTTTGTTCGATAAGATACCTCTTTATTGTTCACTTAAATTATAACTTATATATACCTATGTGTTTTCTTATGGAGTAATATTTATGAAGACCTTAATATATTATATAGAAAATTATAGAAAATATACAAAATTACAGAAATTATAGAATATTTTACTACATTTGGAAATAAAAAATATTTACTCTTAAGAACAAAAAATAAACTATTATAACTAACTTTGTTTTGTCTTTCATGACAAACTGAATTCCTTTCGGAAGAACTTCATCTATTTCTGTCTGAAGCTTTTTTTGTACCTCTGGGTATTTAACTAAGTAAAAAATAGCCCAACCAATTGAAAGCGATGTTGTCTCTGTTGATCCTTCAAATAAATCGGAAAGGCAGAACGCGAGATCTTCAACTGTTAGAAATCAATTTTTATCTATTAAATTTTTACCAGAATCTCGAGATTTCGAGATATAGCATTGTGATATTGAAAAATTTCCCTTGTCATAGTTATTATAATTATTATTAAATAGCATTGTATAAAAAATAAATTTATTGATGTTGGATTTGTTCTCATCCGTGAAATACTGTGAATAATTACCAAGAATAACACTCTTTATTATTCAGTGGTATTAACATTATATACACCATTATGGTATATATATCATAAACTATATATATTATATATATATATATATTATATATATAATATATATATATATATATATATAGTAGATATATAATATATATTGTAATAATATATATATATATATATATATATAATATATAATATATATTAAGTATATAATATATATATATATATATATATATATATATATATATATATATTATATATATATATATTATTGTATATATGTATATATAATATATATTTATATATATATATATATATATATATATATATATATATATTATAATTAATATATGATATATATATATATATATATATATATATATATACTATATATATATATATGTATATAAATATATTATATATATATATATAATATATATATATATATATATATATATATATAATATATATATATATAATATATATATATATATATATATATATATATATAATATTGTATAGTTATATAGTATATATAATATATATAATATATATATATATATATATATATATATATATATAATATATATAATATGATATATATATATATATATATATATATAATATATATATATATATATATATATATATATATATATATATATATATATATATATATATATATATATATAATATATATTATATATATATATTTATATATATATAATACTAATATATATATATTTATTATATATTTATATATATATATATATATATATCATATAATATATAGTATATATATAATATATATATATTCTATATAATACTATATATATAATAATATATATAGTGCAAAAAGGCCAATGGTTTACGTTAAACGCACCAGTGTAGTGGAGATGTCAAATTCAGCCATATATTAAGGAATGAAATGAAACTATACAAGGCGATTGAAAGTTTTTCAAGAGAATTGCTGCTATAGAGCTATCTGCAAATAAGAAATGTTACAGAGTGAAGCATAGATATCAAAACGAATAGCTAAAGAATAAAAGTTTTGTGTGAAATTACATTTAAATAATTCAATTTGCGTAGCCCAACACAAAATGTTGAACGGAAGAAGATAAAAAATTAGAAGGATTTAAAAGACCATCAGTGAAATTTTCTTTACAGAATCCATACTAATGATTAAAGAAAAGATGAGAAGAAATAAGATATTTTTAAAATTTCCGATATTAAGATAGATTTAAATTATTGTAAAGAACAAAGTTTAAAACAAAAAGGCGAATGTTAAAAAAGTTTAAAATTTATTACTTTTTGGTACAAGTTGAAAGAAAGTTATAGAGCAGCGGAAAGAAAAGCCAAAATTAATAGGCAGCGGCAAAGCAGTTTACCAATGTAAAGATGTTTACCAATGTGAAATCTCAAAAGACAAAGCTTTGAAACTATAAGATGGGTGCTTTCACGATCACACGATCATTTTTCGTTTTACTATTCAGGAAGAGGGGGAATCACTACATAGAAGACATTTCAAAGCTAGGTATAAATTATTTGCACTGAAGTTGAGAAGAGTTATATAGATAGAAGCAGAGTCTTCTTAAATGGAATTAGTAACAAAGATTTAATGGAAACGTTAAGTCTTAATAGAAGGAAAACATCCGCCGAGTTGTTGGAAGAAACAATTGGAGGGAAAGAGGAAGAAGCAGTGTAAGAGTTATTTTTTAACTAGGTACCAAATAAAGTGAGATGGGAGTAATATCTTAAGAGAAAAAAGAGTTAAGTCAAGAATTGTGAATTTCAGTTGAACAAAAAAGGAAATGGAATGATTGTAAGAGATTCATGTTCAAAGTAAAATATACCCTGGAATTACTATATGCTTCAGGCAAGTTTGAAATGAAACATTAACACTGGAGGACAATTTAAATTAAATTTACTTCATTTTACATTATACTAAAGAAAGAGGATCTTACCTGACATTTCAGATTCTGGATTGTTTTTCTGTTTCTCCATTTCGACTAAGTAAGCATCGATATAATCTCTTATATTTTCTTCACTTAAGTCTTTCATGTGGTTGTAAATATGTTTCTAATAAAAAATATTTTGATCAGGAAAGAAAATTAAAATTTTTTCAACAACTGAGAAAATAAACTTACCTCAAAATAAGCTTTTATCTTTTCTGATAACTGTGCGTGCACTTGATCTTTAAAAAGAAAATCTCTCATGAAAGAAGGTAAAACTTTATTCAGCCAAGGAAACAAATCCAGTATTATTAACTTGGAACCATAAATATGAGTTTCAAAAACTAGTTTTGTAAATTCAATTATTTCCTTGTCATCGTATTCATATCTTGTACCTGGAATAAATTTCAGAAATAAATTTTGAACTCCTTTCCTTATCTATACACTACAATATGATTTATTATTAATTCAAATTATAATATAAAATAAGTAAAAACTTAATCAAATTTTTAGTATGTACGCTTAAATAGCACATGTGTATAGACCAAAATAAATAATTATAATATTATTTGAACGTTCTTACTTGCAATCATTTGCCATGCAGTGTTTAATACAGCAATAAGAAGAGTAGGAGGAATAGTTGTTGGCTTTCCGACTTTCTTTTTCAGGTCACTAACCAAATTATCAGCTTCGAAATGAGAGTCAAACAAGAGCTTTTCTTTTCCCATTCCAAAATCACGCAAATGCCTTAAAGCAAATCTTCTGTTCTGTGTCCAGCGATAACCTCCAGAGAGAACAATACCTGAAATATTATATATATATATATTATATATAATATATTAAATTTAATATAATTAATAATTAAATATTATATTTTAATATTTTTTATATCTATATATATATGATATACATATATGATATATATATATATATTAGTATATATATATATATATATATATATATATATATCTTTTTTCACTTTAACGTCCTCCGCTCTCTTCCTACGAGAAACGGGCGTCCTCGAGATATTTCGCCACCAGCTACGGCTGATCTCATAGATCTGTTAACTTAAGGGTATGTAAACTGTGTCTGATGTTCACTAAATCAATATAAAATAAGATGTTTTGTGTTGTTAATTAATTGTATTGGAATGACAACTTTGACAGTGCGGAATTTGGTGTTGTTTTGGTTTTGTAATATAGAGTATCTAATTCTCTTTCTAATTTATGTCAATTAAGGTATTTATTCTATTGTTCTAATAATCAAATTTGTATTCTTGAATGTAGGGGTCGTGCCAAGAGCGGAGCCTTGACAGCGATTCCTGCATTTTGCAATGCCAAAATATGTTCAGTGTTGGAGATATCGGTTGGCGTGCTTGGAGTATGGTATTGTTTTGGTATGCGGAGGTTGATTTTCGATTATTGAGTGTATATATGTTTAATGATGGGGGTGTCAGGTGATGCTGGGGCAGTCTGGTATAAATATCAGAATAGTATTCCGTTGGTGTAGCTTTCATCCATCTATGCGTAGGTGATTGCTTTATTGTTTGATATAGAGTATCTGTTGAGAGTGATTTACTGTAATGCCAAGGTGGGCTATTATAGGGAAGATTTTTGTTTCAGGCAGAATGTGATGTATAAGTGCAGAGAGCAGGCATCCAGTTATTATCCTAAGGGCTTTGGTTTTAACGACTTCTAGGTTTTGAATGTAAGATTTTGAAATTATGGGGGCCCAGGCGGGCGGTACTTAATTTAGAGAGGGACGAAGATATTGTCTGTATACTATGCAGTTGGTGTTTTTGTGCTACGCTGATAAAATTTTGTTTCTGATAGCTCTCTCAATGCCTTTAATTAATTCATGTGTGGGTTTGGATGTAATGTAGTTTATGAAGGAGGAATGTCATTTGTTTGTCGAAAGTCAAGCACAAGATGGTGGATTGTTTATTAAGAGTGAGTCTATAATTTGAAAGGTAATTTTTTGATGTATATTTGATTCTCTCCTATCTTGTGTGAGTAACGTTATTGAGGATTTTTTAGGGGGAGATGCTGTCATTCTGTTCATTGTCAGCCGCTGCTTCAGGTACCATATATACTGCTGTAGTTCTATGCGTGCTGTGTCACTGAAGGAGGCTTTGAATTGTAATTGTTAGATCGTAATCATAGCTATTAATTCTTATGGAAGGGCAAGTAGGGTTTGGAAGATCGTGCATAAAGAGATTAAAAAGCGTTAGTGAAAGGATAGGGCCTTGTGGGAAGCCACTGGGTAGTTTGAATGTGGGGGAGGAGTATCCATCTTGTATGATTTTAGCTTTACGACCTGATACAAAATTTTTAGTATACTTTTTTGCCCTGAATGGCCATATTAGTATTTGATATTTTATCTATTAAAATGTGGCGGAGAATTGTGCTAAATGGCTTGATGATGTCTATTGCTATTAGAAGTGTGCGAGAAGGGGGGATTTTGGTTCAGATCAGTAAGGATGAGTTTTGTTAAATTGGTTAGGAGAGTAGTAGTGGATTTTTTTTTGCCTAAATCCATGTTGTGAGTTCAATCGAACAAAAAAGAATTAGAAGGCTTGTAAGAGATATATTTGCACATCCTATATAGGTATTGCTTAGGTTTTGTAATTTAGAGCATTGATTCCAATTCTTTTCAAATTTGTGTTAATTAAGGTATTTCTTCTATCACTAAGGTACATGATTTAGTTTAGCTGCACTGGGTTTGGTTGTCTATTTTTTCAGACTGAGTTTCTTTGCTTTGTTAGAGTTCCAATTTCTGGTGAGAAGTTGAGGTTAAATTGATTGCTGTAATCGTATGGGATGTATTTTTTGGATGCCTTGAAAATTATACTTTTGAGTTATTGTATTGTTTTGTTGAGTGAAGAAAAATTAGTCATTTGGAAGAGTTCTAAATCTTGTTTTATGTTGTCATTATAGGCCGGCCATTTTGCTTTATTATAATTGATAAATGTTTTTTTGAATGATTTGTGGCTTGTGGGTTGTGTTTGACTGTAATTAGAATTTCGATGTGGTCTGGTTACTGAACCTTAAAGGTTTGCCGGCATATTTGTAGATACTGTACTGTGACTTTTTTCTGAAAAAAATTTCTAAGTTCAAAAAAATTTTCTAAGTTCAGAAAAGTTAAGTTAATTAAAGTTTTTTAAGAAAATTCTTTAGTGGCAAGCTTCTGGAACTATGCCAGAAGCTTGCCACTAAATAATTTTCTTAAAATCTAAACTTAACTTAACTTTTCTGAACTTTGAAATTTTTTTGAACTTAGAAATTTTTTTCAGAAAAAAATCACAGTACAGTATCTACAAATATGCCGGTTTGCCATACAGTGATAACGTAAAGTTGGGGGGAACAAAAGCTGATGTCGGAGAAGTTGGGTTCTGGTTATGTTGTGGAGGTACTCATATAGGTTGGTTGCTGTTATTAAGGATTCTAAGTGAATGTAAATTTTTAATAAATGTATTTCCTAATGGTGTATGTGTGTGGGTGTTGAACCATGTATGGTGATGAGCGTTGAAGTCACCGGCTGATATCAGGTTGTTATATTGTATCAGATGAGGTAGGTTTGGGAAATAATTGTGTGGACAGTGTCGAGATGGGGGTGAAGGAAATATAAAGATTGATTAAGTGGTATTTTTTATTGACCTGTATTTCAATTGATTGGTAAGAGGAAGTTTGGTCGTTGTTCATAAGAATTTGTGCTTGATTTGTTGTGCTTCGGGATTGTATATTTTTATGCATGAGAGGAATATGACTGTACTGGGATGGATTTTTATCCTGTCTATGGATTGTGTAAATTGGAAATTCAGAGAGATGTGTATCTTGTTTAATCTTGTAAAATTAATGGCTATAATGATTACCTTTCTTGAATTCTATTCCTTAACCAAGACCACTCTTATGTCATTTATTCGATTCGCTCAGCGCCCTCCAGTCACTTAAAACACACTTTTTTTAAGACACAATGGTATCCGCTATACAACAATTTCTTCGGCTGCTCCACTCTTGAAAGAAATAAATCAAGCTATGTTGGATCCCCCTCTCATGTAGGGGTGACTGGCAACGAAATCGCTGACAGAGAGGCCAAAGTGGTCGCCTATTCTTTTCAGAGATGTACTAGGTATCTTGTGGATGACATTAGACAAGGTTGCCTCCCATCAACTGATTATAATCCTGCTCTCCGAAAAGGCTTTCGGTCTCTCTTGCAAGAGTAGTGGACGAGTGATGAGCAAGGTGCGAAACTTTGAAATATAAAGCCGCACATTTTTGAGTGTTCTTCCTCTCACCGACAAAAGGGCTTGCACGAGGTTATTCTTTCACGCCTCGGTATTGACCACACCAATATCACTCATAGCTACTATATGTCACGGGACCCTCCTCCCATCTGCAAACCCCACAATCTGTTCACCATATCTTCATTGATTGTCCCAAACTGAACCCCATTTGCTGTCGCCATTTTCCTACTTAATGGTCCATAACACTTTCTAAAAGGTTGTCCATATCTTATCTGATATCCTACCATAACAGTAATTATATATACTGTACTCTTATTTTCAAGAACTGAATATTCTTTATAAATATGATTTTGCTATGTAATATTAGGACTATTTATAGAGTAAGGACATATAGCAAATCATATTATATAAAGAATATCAGTGTCTTGAAAATAAGAGTACAGTATATAGACGTTACTGTTAAAGTGGAAGGAATCAGATAAGATACTGGACAACCTTGTAGAAAGTGTTATGGACATTAAGTAGGAAATGACGGACAGCATGGGTTCAAGTTCTGGACATCAATGAAGTATGTGTGAATAAGATTGTGGGGTTTGCAGAATGGGAGGAGGGGTCCCGTGACATATAGTAGCTATGAGTGATATTGGTTTGGTCAATACCGAGCGTGAAAGAATACCTCGTGCAAGCCTTTATCGGTGAGAGAAGAAACACTCAAAATGTACGGCTTTAGATTTCAAAGTTTCGCACCTTGCTCATCACTCGTCCACTATCTTGAAGAGAGACCGAAAGGCCTTTCGGAGAGCAGGATATAATCAGTTGGATGGAGGCAAACCTTGTCTAATGTTCATCACAAGGATAACCTAGTACATCTCTGAAAAAGAATAGGCGACCACTTGTGGCTTCCTGTCGCAGCGATTTCGTTTGCCAGTCACCCCTACATGAGAGGGATCCAAACATAGCTTGATTTATTTCTTTCAAGAGTGGCAGGCAAGGCCGAAGAAATGTTGTATAGGGATACCATTGGTCTTAAAAAAAGTGTGTTTCAAGGTGGAACTGGAGGGTGCTGACGAATCGAATAAATGACTTAAGAGTGTCTTGGTTAAGAATAGAATTCAAGAAAGTAATATTATACCCAACTCTTATACTATACATGATTAAACAAAAAACACTTATCTCTGAATTTCTAACTTTTACTACCCATAGACAGGATATAATCCACCCAGTTTTACAGTCATATTCCTCTCTGCATAAAAAATACAATCCCGAAGGCACAAACAAAAATCAAGCACAAATCTTTATGAACAATGACAAAACTTCTACATACCAAGCAATTGAAACACAGTTAATAATAAAGCATACAGCTTAATCAATCTCCATATCCCACCTATCTTCATCTCATCACTGTCCACATAATTATTTCCCAAACCTACCTCATCTGACTCAATATAGCAACTTGATTTTAGCTGGTGATTTTAATGCACATCACCCTACATGGTTCAACAACCACACACCTACACTAGGAGGAAATGCACTCATAAATAATTTGAATTCTCTTAGTATTCTTAATAATCGAAACCAACCTACACGAGTACCTCCACAGCATAACCAGGACTCCCTTCCCCCGATATCACCTTTTATTTCCCCCCAAATTCATGTTACAACTATATGTCAAACCTTTCAAGCTCTCTCATCAGATCATATCTTAATTCTAATTACAATCCAATACAAACCCATAACCACACATCATTAAAAAAACATACATGTATTATAGGAAAGTAAATTGGCAGAATCTTTCCGAATAACAAATTTTTACTCACTCAATAAAACAATAAAAAATTCCATAGCATAATTCTCCAGGCATAAAAAAAACACATCCCACACGAGATGTGTTTTTTATTAATTAATTTATCCATAAAAACACATCACACATGGGATGTGTTTTTACTAATCAATCTATTAAGTAATTAACCACAAATCATTCAAAAAAACATTAATCAATTATAATAAAGCAAAATGCCCGGCCTATAAGCAATACATAAAAACCAAATTTAGGAACTCTCCAAATTGACTCAATTTCTCACTCAACAAACAATACAATAAACTCCAAAAAGTATAATGTCAGGCTCAAAAAACTTCATCCCATACGACGTACAGCAATCAATTTAACCTCAACTTCTCACCAGAAATTGAACTCAACAAAGCAAAGAAAACTCAGTCTGAAAAAAATAGACAACAAACCCAGTGCAGCTAAATCATTTACCTTATGAATAAAGAAATACCTTTAAATTAACACAAATTTGAAGGATGAACAAGCTGAGTAAGGCAAAGGTCAAGAGTACGTAAATTGCAAAATATAATCTTTAACAAAGCCTTCTAATTCTTTTATTCTTTGAACTCACAACAGATTTAGGCAAAAAAAAATCCACTACTACTCTCACTAACCCAATTAACAAACTCATCCTTACTTGATTCTGAAAACCACATCCCCCCTCCCACCACCTCCCTACTCAGCAATTAGACATCATCAGACCCATTTAGCACCCATTCTCCGCACATTTTAATAGATAAAATCAAATTACTAATATGGCTCAGGGCAAAAACAAGTAATACTAAATTTTGATCAGTCACGTAAAGCTAAAATCATACAAGGTGGATACTTCTCCCCAATTCAAACTACCCATGCTTCCCACAAGCCTTATCCTTTCACTACCGCTTTTTAATCTCTATGCACGATCTTCAAACCCTACATGCCCTTCCATAAGAATTAATAGCTATTGATTACGATCTAACAATTACAATTCAAACCTCCCCCAGTGACACAGCACCGCATAGAAAACTACAGGCATATATATGGTATAACATTGGGACACATGAACAGAATGACAGCATTTCCCCTAAAAAAATCCTCAAGTAACGTACTTTTGTTCAGTATGCACAAAATCAATATACATAAAAAAAATACCTTCAAGCATAGTCTTCATCATAAAACAATCCACCATCTTAAGTTGACTTTCACACACAAATGATATTCACTTCCTAACTACATTACATTCCAAAACCCACACATAATTATAAAGGCATGATAGAGCTACAGAAACAAAATTTTATCAGCGCTAGCACAAAAAACACCAACTGCATAGCTATAACAACATATCTTCGTCCCTCCTTAAATTAATACGCCGCTGGCCCCCATAAGTCAAAAAACTTACAATAATAAACCTAAAAATCATTAAAACACAGTTCTAGGACAATAACTAGCTTCCGTCCCATCACACACTTATCAATCACATTTGCCTGAAACAAACTTTCCTATAAAGCCACCTTGCATTACATAAAGTTATCTTCAACAATACTCATATCAAAAACAATAAAAGCAATCACTACGCCATAATGGATGAAAGCTACACCAAACGAATACTATTCTGATATTTTATACACAAGACTGCCCCAGCATCACCTGACACCCCCATCATAAAAAATATTTTATATATACACTCAATACGAAAAAAAACCCGCATATCCAAATAAAACCATACTCCAAGCACGCCAACCCGATATCTCCAACACTGAACATATTTTGCATTGCAAAATGCAGGAATCCCTGTCAAAGGCTAGCTCTTGACCATCCTACATTAAGAATAACAAATTTGATTATAACTAGACAATAGAATAAAATACCTAATTGACAATAAATTAGAAAGAGAATTAAGATAACTCTATTACAAAACCAAAACCAAACACAAATTCCGCACTGTCATAAGTGTGTCAACTTCCCACATACAATAATTAACAAACACACAAAACATCTATTTTATATTATTTAGTGAACAATCAACAAGTTTAATACCCTTAATAAACAGATCTATTGAGATCAAGCCAGTAGTGTGGCGAAATATCGCGAGGACGCCCTTCTCGTAAAGAGACGGAGGAACGTTAAAGTGGAAAAAATAAAATAAATTCGTATATAATATCAATAATATATATATATATAATATAAGAATATATAATATAAATAATTATAAATATATAATATATTATATAATATATAATATATAAATATATAATATTATATATATTTCAGTATTGTTCTCTATGGAGTTATCGCTGGACACAGACAGAAAGCTTTAAGCACTTTGCGTGATTTTGAATGAAAAGAAAAGCTCTGTGACTCCTTTCGAAGCTGATAATTGGTTAGTGACCTGAAAAAGAAAGCGGAAGCCAACAACTATTCTCCTACTCTCTTATTCGCTGATTTAAAAAACACTGCAGCAAATGATGCAAGAAGAACGTCAAAAATATTTATAATATTATTTTGACTCTAATTAAAATGATATTAAGCGTACATACTATAAATTTGATTTAAGTTTTTATTATCTATATTATAATTGATTAATAATAAATCTATGTAGCGTATAATAAGAAAGAGTTCAAAATTTATTCTGAAATTTTATTCCAGTACAAGATATGAATACGATGACAAGGAAAAATGAATTTACAAAACTAGTTTTGAAACTCAATTATGTCCAATTAATAATACTGGATTTGTTCTTAGCTGAATAAAGTGTTACTTCTTTCATCGAGAATTTCTTTTAAAGTCAAGTGCACGCACATATCAGAAAATAAAAAAGTGTATTTTGAGGTAAGTTTATTCTTTCTCCATTGTGAAAAAATTTTAAATTTCTTTTATATCAAAATTATTTTTTATTAGAAACATATTTACAACCACATGAAAAGACTTAAGAAAAAATATAAAGAGATTATATCATGCCTTACTTAGTCGAAATGAGAAACAGAAAAACCAATCCAGCATCTGAAATCAGTAAAATCCTCTTTCTTTATTATAATGTAAAATGAACGTAAATAATTATTTAAATTGTCTGCCAGGTTAATGTTCATTCAAACTTGCCTTAAGCAGTTATAGTAATCCAAGGTATATTTTACTTTAACATGAATCTCTACATCATCCATTTCCTTTTTTCAACTGAAAATTCACAATCTGAAAACTCTTTTTCTCTTAGATATTACTCCATCTCCTTTTGTACCTAGTTTTAAAAAAATAACTCTTTACATGCCTTCCTCTTTCCCTCCAATGTTTCCAACAATCGGCGATGTTTCTTCTATAAGACTTAACGTTTCATAAATCTTTTTTTTACTAATTCCATTAAAAGGACTCTGCTTCTATCTATATAACTCTTCTCAACTCAGGTGCCAAAATAATTATGATACCAGCTTTGAAATTCTCTTGTAGTGATTCCCCCTCTCTTGAATAGAAAACGAAAAATTTGTCGTGTGATCCGTGAAAGCACCCATTCTTATAGTTTCAAAGTTCTGCTTTGAGATTTCACATTGGAAACATCTTACATTATAAGCGCTGCCGCGCCTATAATTTGGCTTTTCTTCCGCTGCTCATAACTTTCTTTCAACTTGACCAAAAAGAAAAATTTTAAACTTTTTTAAACATTTCACTTTTTGTTTTAAACTTTGTTCTTTACAATAATTTAAATCATAAAATATACAAATTTTAAAATATCTCAGAAATGTGAAGTGATAGAAAAAATTTAATGATCTGTAAAAAATTCACTGATGGTCTTTAAATCTTTCTAATTTTATTCTTGATAATCCAAAATATTCATTGTTCATAAGCAAATTTGAATTATTTAAATTATTTCACACAAAACTTTTATTCTAGATATCGTTTATATCACCAACTCTAAACATTCTTTTGCAGATAGCTCTATAAGCAGCAATTCTCTAGAAGAAACTTTCAATCGCCTTTTATAGTTCATTCATCCCGTAATATATGGCTGAATTGAACATCTCCCACTACACTGGCGCATTAATGTAAACATTTGCCCTTTTTGCACATTATTATAATAATTATATTATATATTATATATATATATATTATATATATAATATAATATATAATATATATATATATATATAAATCAGTATATATAAATATTATATACAAAATCTAAATATATTATAGATATAATGCATACCAATTTCTTTTTATAATAATAATATATATATATATATAATATATATATTATATTATATATATATATATATATATATATAATAATATATAATATAAATATATTATAATATATATATGTATATATATATATATATATATATATATATATATATATATATATATATATATATATATAAATATATATATATATATTATATATATATAATATATATAATATAATAATATATTATATTTAATATATATAATATAATATATATATATATATATATATATATGATAAGTATATATATTTGAGCATTAGTTTGATATATTATATAGGATGTTAGTAGTTGATTATTAGTATATATATATATATATATTAATAATATATAGAATATATATATATATATATATATTATATATAATATATATATAATATATACATGATATACATATATATATATATATTATAATATATATATATATATATATACTATATATTATTATATATTATATTATATATATATATATAATATATATATATATATATATAATTATATGTATAATATATATATATATATATTATATATAATAATATATATTATATATATATAATTATATATATATTTATTTATATATATAATATATAATATATTAAAATCTCCATTAATGGTGTAGTATTTAATGTTAATACCACTGAATAATAAAGAGTGTTATTCTTTGTAATTATTCACAGTATTTCACGGATGAGAACAAATCCAACATCAATAAATTAATTTTTTATACCAAATGCTATTTAATAATAATATATAAATATGACCAAGGAAATTTTTCCCCATTCCTGTTCTCTCGAAATCTCGAGATTCTGGTAAAAATTTAATAAATAAAAATTGATTTCTAACAGTTGAAGATCTCGCGTTCTGCCTTTCCGATTTATTTGAAGGATCAACAGAGACAACATCGCTTTCAATTGGTTGGGCTATTTTTTACTTAGTTAAATACCCAGAGGTCCAAAAAAAGCTTCAGACAGAAATAGATGAAGTTCTTCCGAAAGGAATTCAGTTTGTCATGAAAGACAAAACAAAGTTAGTTATAATAGTTTATTTTTTGTTCTTAAGAGTAAATATTTTTTATTTCCAAATGTGGTAAAATATTCTATAATTTCTGTAATTTTGTATATTTTCTATAATTTTCTATATAATATATTAAGGTCTTCATAAATATTACTCCATAAGAAATTTAAGTAAACAATATAATTTAAGTAAACAATAAAGAGGTATCTTATCGAACAAACCTTAAATATACTGCACTCTTTGTGCTGATAGGTTATCTTAAAGATAGTTGAATCCTACTGATCAATTTCGTTTATCACCTGACTTTATACCACCTTCAAAAATATGATAGAGAGCCAAAGTCACACCTCAAAGATAGAGTTGAGGAAGTTAGAGGAAAAATAATATTTCAGCTTTTAGCCTTGAACTCGGCCTTATCAAGAATTAAAACTGAAACGAGAGCCCCATAAATGTAAGAACACCAGTGATGGCTGTATGAAAGCACCGTATTGTTGGGATAATTATGTGAAAAGTTGTCGCAGTCTGAACAATATTACTAGTTTAGTTTCATTAAGCTGCCTTTACAACCATTGTAATGTTGACACTAAAGACATTTATTTTCTCCACAAAAGAAATGCAAAGAAAAAATTAGTGGTGTGTTTGAGAGGTAGAATTAGTTGAAGTTGACATTTATATTAAAGAGTTGAATTTCAAAGACTAGGACAACTCCATTGGAAAACTTCACCATATTAAAAAGGATTGAATCTGAAAATTGAAAAACATATTCATCTCTAGATGAATGAGGAAGAATATTTAAAATAAGTAAAAAATGGAGTGTCGAGTCATCGGCATATTAAAGATAGAGCTAGGATAGCAATTAAAAATATCATTAATGAAAATAGAAATTGGGTGGGATAAAAGAGAGAATCTTGAAAATAACCACGATTGACAATAAAAATAATTGCTCCTTTTAGAATTTTCTTTAGAGAAAGATTTGAATAAGTGCTAGACATAAGCAAGTTGAATGCAATTCTTATGGTTTGGAAGGAGATATTGAAATTATAGATACTCATGGAAGTGAGTATTGAAGATAGATTAATGTTTCCTTTGATAGAATACAGGCAAAACCTGGATGACGACTTATAGAAGGATCAGTAATGATTGCTTTTCTTCAGAACTGGTTGATCATCAGCACTATTAAAACGAAAAGAAAGTCTATTAACACTGTGGTACTAAGAAGTGGGTCGGGAGTCGAGGACGAAGTCGCGGAGTCGCGGAGTCGGGGAGTCGGGTAATTCTGAAGAGTCGAGTCGAGTCGAGTCGGAGTCTGGTAATTTTCAAGAGTCGGAGTCGGTAGTCGCAGTCGGAGTCGGGTATTTCAAGAGTCCGGATTCGGTAGTCGGATCGGAGTCGTACACTTTCAGTAGTAGAGTTTGGAGTTAGAAAAATTTTGAACTGACAAAGTTATGAATGTGACTCTGTGAGGGACTTCATACAAGTTCACTGACCTGCGACTTCCACAGCACAAAATGCAATTAAACTTCAAGTTTTTTAACCTGCACCTTGTGTTTTTTTGGATTATATTTCTTAATAAATTTTTCAACCTTCAACCTATACCATCTATATTTAAGATGCTGAAGAATAAAAAACTCATGGTACGAAGAGAAATTTCCTCATTGACAATGTATTCTACTGCTGTTGTTTATATAGATCCAATCTACAGGGTAAGGTTAACTGAGATCAACAACATAAAAGCTAAATCTGCAAGAAGTTCAAGAAAGAAAAGGACACATCTTCACATATTGTAAGGATGAAATTACAACTATCCCCATTACTACCGTCTCAAGTCATTTTTCAGAAAGCTCAGAAGATATGAAAAAGCTTCTAGATATATTGAAGAGCTTAGTCGAAAAAAGAAAGAAAGAAGAAAGTTCAAGAAAAAGTCAAGGTTCATTCCTCATCCTTGTACACAATATTCCATTACTATATAAATATATATTACTATATATATTATATATATATAATATATATATATATTATGGTATAATGTATATATATTATTATATATTATATATAATATATATATATATATATATATATATATATATATTTAATATATATATATATATAGATTATATTATATATATATATATATATATTATAATATATATTATATATATATATATATATATTAAATATATAATATATAATATATATATTATATATATATATTATATACATGCCGATAACGGGGGTTAAGGGGTTCAACCCCTCCCCCCCCGAAATTATTTAGTTATCAAAATTTTGGGATGGCTTCATCTCTTTATTTTCATTTTAATAATAATTTCAATAATAGTTAATCAAAGCAAATTAAGTGTATTATTTAATTATCCTTTTGTTAAGTTTGTCGTGGTGAAGATTTTTAGTTAAATGGCTGTTTTTTTTTTTTTGTTCCCCCCATATATATATATATATATATATATATATATTTTTTTAAATAATATAAATATTTTATTTTAATTAAATTTTAATGAATTATATATATATATTTATAATAATATATATATTATATAATATATATATATATATAATATATATATGTAATGCAGTAATAACAGTAATACATAACTTTGCCTCATTTATGTGTTGTAAAGCAATGGCATTATTTATAAGATATACTTTCATCTTTTTATGTTTACGATGTATCGTTGCAATGGCTCACCAAAAGAGATTTGTAAAATATGTTTGTAATTCATGCGCAAACGACAGCCAATAAAAACTTAGTTTTCGAAACTTAACTTTTAAAACGAGAGTTTTGATTATCGAATCTCTACTTGTAAATAATTATAATAATATAGTATATAGTTTTCTCGTTATTATCTATTATTATATAATATTATTATTATATTATTAATATGTTATTATTATTAAAGTTACTGCGCATTATATAAAGGTGTATATAGATTATATTTGCATTTTATATAAGTGCGTAGACATAATGTATAATGTTTGTTCTTTCATGTTCGCTTTCAGAGAGAAAACTGAATTCTCGCGACAGAGCTCGTTCTCAGTTTCTACGAAGAGTCATTGCGTTAAAAAGTTGAAATAATTTTGTTAACCAAGTACTTTAATTTTTGGGAAGATTCAATTTAATTTTTGCTTTTAAGAAAATAGATTTAAGGGCTAAGAATAATCTAATTATAGAAAATTTTGAAAATAAGAACCAAAATAACGATTCAATTTTCTATTCTTGTGGCTTTTATCTTTTTCCTGTAAGTCTATTACAATTTTACGAGGCCGACTACAGTCTATTATATTATTATTATTATTTTTTATTGTGCCGATTCTGGTTTAACGCGTGGAGGTGTTGTAATTGTATCTTTTATGAATAATAATGGTTAAATATGTTTAAGGAAAACCTGTGGAAATTGTTACATTTGTGACTTTGGAAGCTTGGATGGTAATGCTTATAGCAATAATATTATAAATTATGTGTTAAATGTAAGTTTGTTTATTCGTGTAAGAAATAATTTTTGTTTTACCGTTACATGAGTGTCGTCTGTTGTCACATTTTGCTAATGCATAATATCTGAGTAGTTGCCATATGTCACTAGCAGGTAAGAGTACTTAGTATTGATGTGTATTATTTTTGTAACATGGAAATAAATCATTCCAAGTATAACCTAAGGAACTTACAATAAAAAGTTGCAATATCTAAAATGCAAAAAACTTTTGAAATAATAATGTACCTATTAAGAATAACATTAGTTTAAATACTAGTTGGCAACCTCTTGCTTTAGAACGACAGCTGATATTGATCAGCTGTAGATTCATTTATCATACTGACAACCGACATACTCATAATTGTCAAAATCTTGTATTTGTCAGTGCATGAGGATAATTTTTGTAAAATCAAATGCCTTATTTACTACTTTTCTTATATACTTACTCACTTTCATATATATCATTGAACATATGTCTCCTCGTATATTATTAAAGTATAATAAATAATGTATGGGCAAAGATTTATATGAATATATTTGTAAAGTTACTATGTATGATTTTCATTTATTTCTTTAGCATATATTAATATTGAATATATTTATATATAATATATATATATACTTTGTAGTCCGCGAAAATCATATCTACGGTGCGTAAATTCACATTTAATAAATCCACTAATAGTCCACTTTCAAAATCCACTAAAAATCCCACAATTCTTAAGTAGAATATATATATATATATATATTATATAATATATCTATATATATAGATATATATATATTATATATATATATTATATATATAGTATATATATATATATAATATATATATATATATGTGTTATATGTTGTTATATAATATGTATATATATTATATATATATGTTATATATATATATATATATATATAATATATATATATATATATATTATATATAATATATATAATATATATATATTAAAATATATATAATATAAATGTTGGTATATCTTAGATAACTGAAGGCGTCTTACAGTCGGTGCGTATGTATACAGAGATCTAACAATATCTGTTATATAATTCATGGAAGTTAAAACCTAATTTGTAAGATCAGTACGTTTTTATTTTTTTTATAAGAATACTTTCTTAAAATTTTCCCAGTGGTTTCTTTCAATATTTCCAAACGGTTTCTCGTTCATTTTTTTTTGAGTATTCAATTAGCTAATTGATCAATCTTAAAAGACTTTGTTTAATGATATAGAGGATTGACACAGTCGAGTCATTCATGATAGAAAAGTACTAACTGAATTGTTTCATATAAGATAAAAGAACTCGGTCAAACCGTTGTTACACTTGAAGAGTCTTCAACGAGAGATAAGTCGGTGAGTTTAAGTATAGTTTTGTTCTCCATATTGCACAGGCGGTTAGCTCACTTAACAGAAGGCTTGGATACTGTTATGATATAGGTTTGAGAATAAATTGGTGTTAGATGATTGGATTGTCACGGGGGCCTGGGCCAATGGGATTTGTTTCACAGCTCGAAGAGTAAGTTTATGACAATTAATTTATGATCCTTTTATCCAATCACCCTACATTAAAAAATTTGGGAATGCCGTCCGGAATCTTAGTTAGTAGATGAGTATAAGTACATCTGTCCAGGACTACTGTTAATAGATTTGAATATCTGTACCGGAAAGCTTATATTATAAACATTTCAGTAATACTCTTATCATTGAATGCTTCGTAGGAGAGTTATTTGTGTCCATATCACTTGAATATTTGAACATGTAGCTGAAAAGTCGTATGATGAATTCTGAAACAGTACTAATTCAAAGTTACTTCTAGAGGTATGACGTATGATATAAGATTGAATATTGTATTCTTTTTTTAAACATGTCCAAAATAGCAAATTATTGTGTCCTCCTGAAGTTCAAGGTATCTTAATTTTCTGTGCGTTATTGGTGGAAACAAAACTGTTATTCCAAACAATAAATAACGTTTGGAAATAAAGAAACACTGTAGAATTTGTATTTTTTATATATTATGCTCTTATAAATATATATATATAAAAATATATATATATATTTATAATAAAATTGGGTTTTTTTAGGGGGGGGGGTTTTTTTTAAAATGGCATTTTTAAAAAAAATTTTTTTTGGGGGGCCCCAAAAAAAAAAGTTCTGGAGCGGACGAAATAGTGTGTTTTCCCGGACATTCACAATCTCGTGGAGTTCTGTAGGAAAACACTAGTTACCCTAAAATTTTGTTAGTTTTATTGCAGATTGTGTAAACTGAATTAGTATATATAGGTATATATATATATAACATTATAATTTACGATTAGAAGTTTGTTTTTATGCGTTATCAATTGGTAACGAGTTTTATAAATTTGAAAGAAAACGGGTTATTGTGATTTGTGCGCTGAAAGTTGACTCTGTTATTAAACGGTATATTTTGTAATTTGCTTCGCTTACAACAAGTACAACTTATGGCTAACTAACGAGGCGTTTTAGAAATGTTGCAAATCTATGGGCTTATCTGGCAAGGAATTTGCTGTTGCATGGAAAGATAAGTAAGCTCGCTGATTGGAGGAGAGAATTTGCTGCTGATTTGAAAACAAAAGCTAACTAAGGAAGCGGAGCATTGAGGAAAAGAAAAAGCTGCTTGCTGCCTTAGAGGAAGAAGAGTTAGCGCTTGAAGCTTGAAGCGGAGTAGAGAAAGCCAAAATTGAAGCTGAAGCTCAGAGGGTTAAGTTAGAAGCGGAGAAAGATGCAAGAGAGGCAGAAAGAAAGAATGCTTTCAGATGAAGCTGGATGGCTGAGGAAAAGCAACTCTCAGCATGAACGCAGTGACAGGCATCTCAGAGTGTTCAGAGTAGTCCTAGTACTTCCTATACTAGTAAGTATCCAAAAACTGAAACTTCCTTTTTTCGACGAGAAGAGAAATGACATTGAAGAATATCTTCTAATGTTGAAAAAACAAAGCGAGGCAAATAGTATCCCTGTAGAAAGCGAGCTACAATATTGTGGCTTTTAACAATGGCAAAGCTGTCAGTGTCTATAATAGATTGACTGTAGAAGAACTAAAAGAACTACGATAGTGAAACTAATGCTTTTGTTTGGAGAGGTACGACTCATTGAAATGGTATTGTACAAAGTTGAAAAACTATTAACTCGAGGAGATGATAATCGAAGTTTATCTACAGAGGATTTATAGAACGCTGAAATAAGTGGAACACGGCGAGACAGTTGACAACCTCGATGATATATTGAATTTTTCCGGTGGACAAGTATTTAAATTACGGTTCCAAGAGAACTCGGCAACCTACTTAAGAGTCGAAAAAGATAAGCAACCAGAGGAGATTATAAACTTGTCTGAAGGGTACATGGAGCACATCGATCTGAGATTTCACAGCAAACAGTCACGCACGAAATCACAATCACGTTGAAAAGGCCACACTCCGTAATGTAATTAAATAATTAATAGATCAGAAAGGCAACTGGTACTCCACAAGCGGTAATCAGAAAAGTAGCGATCAACAAGCACCGCGACCGACTAATAATGAAAGCAGGTCGAGGTGGAAGTGGCACAGAAAGGAACGATCTCGGCAAGTAGCAGTGAGCGAGAAGAACGCCCAGGCTTTAGGTTTCAAAGAGGAGAGGGCATCTCGCAAGGGATTGTCGAGCCCCTCCATATTTCGGCTGTAGTGGTATAGGACAGAAGGTTTCCAGTGAACAAAAGGGCGATGAAGAGATCGACGCCGCATTTGGGATCGAAGTAGACGGAGGAACCCCGTGTCGTATGCCTGTAGCTTATGGGACGGTGAACGGATATCGTGCCCAGGCACTCCGTGATTCTGGTTGCAGTCATATGATCGTACGAAAGGAATTCGTACCTGAGAAGTGTTATGTTGGTGACAACATAACGTTGAGGTTGATGAACGGAACGGTGATAGAGGCTCCACTCGCGACGATTAACGTTGACACCCCTTACTTTGGGGGTATGACGACCGCAGCAGTACTGCCGGGGGTCGCTTATGATTTAGTTATTGGGAATGTTAAAGGAGCATTGCCCCCATTCCAGCCTAACCTCGCATGGGAGTCGACCACGTGTCGAGGGCCTCGTAATGTAGAGGTCGCACATAACTTATAGTTGCTGTCCCCATCGCTGAGACGTGAAGAAGGTTCACAAGAGAACCTAAACAAAAAGATCGGTGGAATGGCGAGTTCGGAGAGGGAAGATTTTTGCAGAGGGAAACCGTCAGTTTCGTTTAAACTTTGACATTCAATTAGTAAATAAGGTACAGAAAGGAACAAATGGATTTTGATGAATGAGAAATGTGTGTGTGTGTTTAGGTGTGTTTGTGTGTGTATGTGTATGTGTCCCTAAAGATCTATTAATGGATGTTGAAAATGACACGAGAATGATAGATGTTCAGGAAACATCGATGGTAGAGAGCACAAAGTCATCTGGTGTAACAGATCGTGCTGATGAAGATGACGAGATGGGGAGAAGTGACACAGACAGTCACATGCAAAATCTTGGAGAGAATGGTGTGGTAGCTGTGGGGGAAGGAGATGTAACCCATGGTGAGGGAGTTCAAGAACTGACTAACGAGAGGAAGACTTATGAAACAGAAAGATGCGATGTCTCAAAGAGAGGAGGTAAAGCATTGTGCAAACAATACTTTCGATAAAAGAATTGGAAGAGTTGAGACCCGCCGAAGACTGCACGGTAAGCAGTGGTACAGTCGGCAAAGTTGCTTAAACGGCCACAATTGCAAGTTTGAAAACCAAGATAGTTGAAAGACATCGCAGCATTGAAAAAAAGGTTGTTAAAAAAGAAAGTTATGCTGCGGAGAGGTAAGAGAACATACTCGCAGAGAGAGGAATTCAGACGAAAAAGAAAGATGTAAACTGATTGTAGTAGTGAGGAGTGTGATGATGACGAGAAGTCTCACATGAAGAGTCACCGTATGGTGAAACCATTGTTTGAAAAGAAGATGGGAGAAGTGCAGAAAGAAAAGAGTGGCAAAAGAGACCGGAAACACAAAGAAATGGTGTAATACTATGGAAGAAGGTTAGAGGAAAAAGGAGATAACGAAGAAAGAAGAGGATGTAGGTCTGGAGGAAAAGGTGTAAGAAGAATACTGGTGGTTGTACGTCAAAGAAAAATGCCAGTAAAAATGGTCACAACAAGAATAAAAGATGAAAGAAACGAAGCCGATTATTTTGTTGAGAATGAGTTTAAATATTTTGTGACCCGGCGCAAACACCCGACTACTCTTGTGACTGTTTCTTCGAAAGAAAATTCAAGTTTGTTACAATCCACACTAGTGGGTGGGATAAGGTTGTCAATGACCATTTAAGCATGTAATATGCCAACAACATGTCTGGTCCATATTCAGAAATCGCTACCGAAGAAGGAGCACTGAATAAATGAGATCAATGTTTTGATCACGTGTATATAAAGCAAAATGTACACATTTGCTTCAAAGGGTGGGCCAAAGATGTAATGCAGTAATACACGTAATACATAACTTTGCCTCATTTATGTATTATGAAGCAATGGCAGCATTGTCAGTGTTATTTCACTTTCATTTTTTATGTTTACGGTGTATCGTTGCAATAGCTCACCAAAAGAGATTTGTAAATATGTTTGTAATTCATGCGCAAACGACAGCCAATAAAAACTTAGTTTTCGAAACTTAACTTTTAAAACGAGAGTTTTGATTGGTTCGTCGCTTGCAAGTTGTAATAATAATAATAAAAAGTCATTATTATGATTATTATTTATTATTATTATTATTATTATTATTATTAATTGTAATGTTATGAAGTTATTGCGCATTATATAAAGGTGTATATAGATTTATATTTGATTTTATATAGTGCGTAGCACATAATGTATAAATTTGTTTGTCTTTCATGTTTCGGTTTCAGAAGAGAAAATTGAGATTTCTCGCGAACAGAGTTCGGTTGTAAAGAATTACCAATTTTCATTTCTGCTGAAAGTGAAATATATGTTTGTTCTACTAAAATAATTAATAAGTGGATACATCATTTTACTTATTATTTAAAGGAGTCTGATTGGATGCTACAGCGTTCAAAACTCATTGATGAAATTTTATAAATAAGCAAATTATGAAAATCTTTAATATCTTTTGCTTTATCTTTTGTCCGTTGAAGTGCGCTTACAGTTGGTACGCGCTTGTAGCTACGTCCTGATCGATTATTATTATTATTATTTTAGTGTGCCGATTCTTGTAAAACGTGCATGTGTTTTATATTTGTATTTTATAATAATAATTGTGTTAATATTGTTTATTGTAAAAAAAGGTGTGTAAATTTTCAATGTGGAATTCTGGGCTTAGTTTTCTTGTTAAGCCAATAATGTGTTAAGTATGTGTTAAATGTAAGTTGTTTATCGCTGTAATGAATAATTTTTGTTTACCTTCATGAGTGTCGTTCTGTTCGCGCACAGTTGCTAATGCATAATATCTGAACAGTAGTTTGCCATATGTCACTACACGGTAAGAGTACTTGAGTATGTGCATGTGTATTAATTTTTGTAACGTTGTTAAAGATTCTTCCTGTATTAAACCTAACATAGCTTAAAATTAAAATGCAATATTTTTAAAATATAAAAGTTTTAAAAATCATATTGTATTTTATTTATATTAAACATTTGTTAAATACTTATTGGCAACTCTTTTGTCTAGACAACAGCTGATCCTGTTCACCTGTTGTAGCATTCATTGTTCACACTGACAAATCGACATACTCAATAATTGTCAAATCTTTAGTTTCAAATTAATAGTTTAATCGTTTGTAAAGTCAATTTGTGTATATATTACTTTCTTAATATACTTTACTCACTCATATATATCATTGAACATATATCTGTATGTATATTATAAATAAAAAAATGTATGGCAATTTCTTCAATTTTGTAAAGTACTTATGTTGATATTTCATTTATTTTCTTTGAGCATTAATATTAATATTTAATATATTTATATACTATATATATAACTTGGTAGTTAGTGTTTGTATTATATATGCGTGCGATGATACAGAGTCATAAGGATATCTGGTTATAATAATATTCATGGATATATAAAACCTGTAGTTGTATATATATATAGCATATATAATATATATAGATAATATATATATATATATATATATATATATATAATATATATATAAGATATATAAATATATATATATTATATATGTATATGTATTATATTATATATATGCTATATATAAATATGTTATATAATATATAAATATATAAATTATATATATTATATATATATAATAATATAAAAATAATATATTATACTATATAAATATATATAATATATATATAATATATAATATATATATTAATTAATAAGATATATATATAGTTGGTATATCTAGTACTGAAGGTTCTACAGTTGCGGTGCGTATGTATACAGATATCTAACAATATCTGGTTATATATATTCATGGAAGTGTAAAACCTAATTTGTAAGATCAGTACGTTATTTATTTTTTTTATTAAAATATTTCTAAAATTTTCCCAGTGGTTTTCTTCAATATTTCCAAACGTGTTTCTCTTTCATTTATTTAAGTATTCAATTAGTAATTGATTCAAATCATAAGAGACTTTGGTTTAATGATCTAGAGATTGATCACAAGTCGAGTTCATTCATTGATAAGAGAAGTACTATCTGAATTGTTCCATATAAGATAAAGAACTCGGTCAAACCGTTGTGATACTTGAAGAGTCTTCAAAGGGAGTAAGTTGGTGAGTTTAAGTATAGTTTTGTTCAGCAACATTGTACAGGCCGATAACCCACCTAATAGGAGACTTAGATACTGTTACGATATAGGTTTGAGAATAACATTGGTGTTAGATGATTGGATTGTCACGGGGGCCTGGCCAATGGGATTTGTTTTACAGTTCGAAGAGTAAGTTTATGACAAATAATTTATGATCTTTTATCCAATCACCCTACACCTTGTAAGTCCCCATTCATCCTCCTTCCAAACTGCTTATTTACCTCTTGTTTTCTCCTACGTATACACCTTTTAGTATTTCTTTTTTCCTCCTTATATAATTCCAAGCATCTTTCTTTTGAGACTTCATCATTTGCTTTTAGTACATTCAACCACGCTTCTTTTTTACCTTTAACCGCTTTCATCACCTCTTCATTCCACCATTCACTGTTAACATTCTTACTTCCTACTTTAGCACATCCACATACTTCCTTTGCACTACTAACAATTGTTTCCTTCATTTGCCCCCATATATATATATATATATATATATATATATATACTATATATATATATATATATATATATATATATATATATATATATATATATATATATATATATATATATATATATATATATATATATATATTCTTATACCTTTTTTCATGTATTTCTTTTTTTTTTGTATTTACAGGGAGATTTGGAATTTGTATTTGGAAGTTATTAGCTCTTGCCTTTCAGGCACTTGTTTGGGTAAATCGGGATTTTGTATGCCTTAGGGTTGGTTGTAGTTGGGAGCCGGAAAGCCATACCTGCATTGTACTATAAAGGGATCTGGACTAGTCGACTAGGGTTATAGCTTGGGTGCAAAGCAGTTTAGCCAGGCGAATCCAGACAACTCTGGGCATTAGATTAAGTATTTTTAAGTTAGAATTAAGACTCTTATATAATCTTTGTTAGTTATAAATAATATAACTATTAGTAGAAGAACGGTTTGGTTTACTGAAGAGGATCTAGAATTAATAGCAAGGGGTAAATGGATATAAGTTTTTTGAATAGGCTTTATGACTACGCTTTGAAAGTTATAATTGTTTATTTTAATTATTCCACCAGGTTAGGGTTTCTCAGTGGCAGCAGAGCGTCGTTAGGTAGGCTCTGAGGTGGGAGAGGCAATTAGTTATGCTCTGTTGGAGAATAGGGGATTTGGTGTTTAGGTAAGTTTGTTGTTTTTGGATAACGTGGGTGGTGATAAGGGAGCAAAAGGATCGAAAGCGACGAGTGAAGATATTGATAAGAGAAAGGTTTATGAGATAAGAGTGAGAAAGAGCTGTCCACTGATAAAATGGTGAGGTGAATGGAGATGAGTATGAGATGTGGAAGAAGAGAGTAAATATATGGTATAAGGTATGCAAGGATAGTGATAGTACTGCTGGTGGGTTGTTGCTGAGTCTGTAAGCAAATGCTTTTGAAGGCTCATGCGACATTAAATGGGAAGAGTTAGGAAAGGGAGAAGGGATGGATACGATAATTGAGAGGTTGTATGAGAAAAATATGCAAAGGGATAGGTACACTATGAATTACTATATAAAGAGAGAAAAAAGTGGTGAGACAATGAAGAAGTGTGAAAATATTGGTAATGTGATGAAACAATAATGAGAGAAGTATGTGAATAGGTATGGAGTATGGTTGAGAAGTGTGAAAATGTGGGTAAGGTTGATCTAATTATGAAGTGTGTGCATTTGCTAGAGGGTACAAATGTGGAGAGTAGTCAACGGCAAATGGTGTTGCCGTATTGTGATAAAGAGCAGGAGTGGGAATTTAAAACGTTCAGGGGATACATGGTGTGAAGTATTGTGAGAAGGACTGGAGTAGAAGAGTGAGGAGAGAAGTAGTGGTTGGATGGTGAATCAAAGGAGAGAACAAGTGGAAGAAAGAGAAACATGGGTTGATGGAAGGAGAGTTGAATAAGAGGGATAATTTTGTTGAAAAGCATGGGTTGATGGGAGGATGAATAAGAGGGT
>JABUQX010022575.1:17500-23297 GCA_015478945.1 Trachelipus rathkii | reverse complement strand
GAGAGACATGTGAGTTTGGCAGAGCGCACGAGAGAGAATGGTTGCATGATAGACGAGAGAATGGCGGGTTTTGTGAAGGGTATGTTGGGCCCAACTGGGCCAGGGTGAGAACCTACCACTTGACGATATTACAAATAGTAGGTTCCGTCGCTCCCGTGAAGCTCCTAGGGGTTTTTGACTGCGACGAGCGTACCTAATTAATGGTACAGGGGGGCGGTTGAAGTGGGCTTTACTTTTGACTTTTGTCATACTTCTTCTACTGCATTTTTCCCGATGCATGTACGCACCTACCCCCAGTCTTTGTGGGAGAAAGAATCAGATAGCGAAGGAGAGAATAGTATATATATATTATATATATATATATATATAATATTACGTAATATATATATATTATATATATAACAATTATATATATATATATATATATAATATTATATTATATTATATATAATATATTATAAATATTATAATTATATATAGGTAGATATATATATATATATATTATATTAATTATATATATATATATATATATATATAGTATTTATATATAATATATATATAATATATATATTATTTTTTTTTTTTTTTTTCTATATAATAATATATAATTTTATATAATCATATTATATATGATAATATAATATATATATAATATAATAACGTATATATATATATATAATATATTATATTATATATATATATATATATATTATATATATATATATAATAATATATTATGATATATTATATATATATATATAATATTATTTATTATATATGATATATATATGATATATATATATTTTAGTCATTAATGTTGGGCCTAATATAGTTTAATTGCCTGCATATCCAATATCAAGTTTTACTTGCATTGTTATATTGTGGGAACTGTAAAAATATAACCTGTAATAGGCCTTACTAATTTTAATATTCTATTTTCAATAATAGGTTGATGATGATAATTATTACGTATTATTTTCATTATGTGAGCTATGTTATTTATTAATGATAAACATATTATGTTTTGGTTGTGGGTTGACTGGGACAGTCTCGATTAGGTCCATTGTGGCTTTTTACTGTCATTATATTTTTAATGTCTTAATGTATTATTCTTTTCGATTTTGCTCGCTCCATTCACTTATATTTTACAAGTAACAGGGAAAGTTAGGGGAGGACTTGCATGCTATTAACTATTTGGATGAAAAATTCAGAAAAACAAACTTCAAGGCTATTTTAGAATATTACTGAGTTATAATGGAGTATGTAAGAGTAATTAAGTATAATTTGTTTTGTGTTTAAATGTAGCTTGAAAAGAATAATGCCATAATTTTAATTAGGGTGTTGAGCTTTAGCGTGCAAGGTTTTGTTGGTGAGCAAAATCATGGCTGATTTTTTTTCTTTTTTTTTTTTTCTGGTGGAGTTAGTATGAGTTGGAGCTGAAATTTTATTTGGGTGGAGCCAGAACATAAAATTTTTTTTGGTTACTATAAAATTAAAGGATTTTTGGAGTCGGATGTGGGATCACAGTCCATCCCAGTGAAAATTACGGCTGCTGTCCTGATTTTAATTTAGTTTGTGATAAAAATGTTTTCATTTTTTTTTTGTTCTTTTAACTGTATATTTATTTATACATATATGTATATTTTTTTTAATGTAACACAATTTCCTCATGTACATTATTGCAAATATTTTTTTTTTTGTATTCCTAATTTGGTTAAATTTTGCCTAATTTTTTTTTATTGCATATGTTAAGTTACTCAAAACAATCCCACATTAGTTAACAACAAATTTTGAATTATTAAGAATCATATGTATTTAAATATTCAAAATAAGTTTATTATGAATCGAATTTATGGTTCCTTGGGAGAGAAATTTTTACTATTTATGAATGGGAATTTGCTATTTAATATACAATGTAGAGGAATAAAAAAAGGTTTATTCCCGAATTGGTTTAATGAAGATTTTGCAATAAAAGCTTATGGATTCTTCATCTTTTTCAAACTTATTTCTGAAGATAAAATATTTTTTAAAATAACTTTCAAGTCATGAAATACCTCTTTGAGAGGATTTTCTAATCGCTGAACTTATATTGGAAAATCCATTAAGAAATTTGTTACTTATAGCTAAATATTTTGGTTTATTTACATAACTCCGGAGCCACATGATTTTTAGGTGAAGGTATAGAGCAGAAATTTTTTTATTTGGAGCTGAAAAAAAAAAATGTTTTTTATTATAAAATAAAGGGTGTTTGGAGCTGCAGCTGAGAAATTTTAAAGTCATGGAGCTAGAGCTGGAGCCAGGTAATTTAAAATGATAGAAATCAGGTTCCTCAGCCCTTCCTATTTGTTTTTGCAGTTTTATTTTAAATTCTTATAAATTTGTTCCCAAGATTATTAGTATGCGAATGATGTAGCTATCAGTTGTAATTGGAACACAGGATAGCAGAAACCGTAAATTTTGGTGAATCGGAAGTTTGGTTCGGAAATTTTCTCCAAATCTGGTTTGAAAGTGTCATCTTAACTAGTCAGAATCTCATGATTTTTAATAGTTGGAACCAGGCCCCGCCCATGGTATTGATTTATCAGCCCAGTGTGGCCGCTTCTTTGTGAGCCGTGGTGGGTCCTGTACATTGACTCAATAGTTGGAATCAGAATCAAAAGTGGAATCTTATCTTATTTACTAATTTCACATCCTTGGTTTAAAGCACAACAATATTAAACACTAATAATTTTGCAGTTTATCTCAAAAATTTTGTCGAAATTCGTGCTTTGAATTTTAACAGGATCAAAATGTCCTAAATGTTCAGTTAATCTTTGGATTAATATTTGAAATCTTTAAATGTAAATAGATTTTTATTAAGATAAGTGAACTTATTTAAGCCCTAGAAATGCTCATGTATGCTCCCCCCCCCCCTCAGTTCTGAGGAGCCAGGGAATCGGATGATGATGATAAATAACCTATTGTGATGTGCCAAAAATTCCTCAATCATTCTTACCATATTGGATGTAAAGTATCTAAAATGTGTGTTTTTAAAAAGTTAAAGGTAAAATGGATCTCCCAACTCTTGGAATCAACATATGCTACATACTTAGTTTTATTTATTTTTTTCGTATTTTTAGTTTTCAGGACACTATAAAATTTTGACAATTTTGAAGTAGTTAAATTTTCTAATTTCTTCATTATTTTTAAAGATATTTTTTTTCTTGTTTAGGTGTAAATTCATAATTATTCCATTTCATCTTTCTTGCTATTTACCCGGTCTCATTAAACAGTAGTTACTCAAATTTAGGTGTATTTATAAATTGCTTAACCCTGGAGAGGTGTTGGGGGGGGGGGGTCTTTGATAATCTTGTGAAGTGTTATATAACTGGTGGGAAGGAGATCTCATTTTTGGCCTACCTCTTCAAAGAGGTTTTTTAAGCCCACATTTAATGTGGGAGGACAAATCATATATCTCGTCAACAAAGATAAAAAAAAAAAAAATTTTGTAATGGGTACTATATTGTTTTGCAAATACATTTATTTTCCCTTTTTATAAATTTTAAATGTTGGCTTGAGCGTTACGTAATTATCAATGGGAATTTGGTCTTGCTTGATTTATATAATCTCCAAAAATAGAAAGTGTGTTGGATCTATTTATAACATATTTATTTCTGGTGATTAGAATAGATGACTTCAGATAAACAGCATCCTTAGAAGAGGTATTCCTGTTGCCCACAATATATATGGGGTCCCATCAACAATAAATGCTGCAAATCATGTCTACTTTTTAGGCTTGCAGAAAACACTAGCTTTAGAACATCCTCAGGTAAGAAATTTTCAGAATTATTATTATTATTATTATTAGTAGTAGTAGTAAAAAGATTAAAGTTGTGAGTGAAAAAGAAATATTGGTGATATATGAAATACATGATAAGGGAGACAGATCAAGAGAAGTTGTAGCGTGTCTTAAATTCGGTCGAAAGCATTTTACAATATCTAATGAAAATTAAAAAAAAGAGTTAATGGTTAATAAGTATATTTTCGAAATCTACAGAGCTAATAACATATATAAAGATATATATAACATAGATAAAAAATATAATAGAACAAATCTAGATAAAGAACAAAGGCAGAATGCCAGTGATGCTAGAGAAGAAATTAAATATTTCTTAAGATTGAAATAGGCTTTAAATTAATGATAGTTCAATAACGAAGTACTTAAATATAATCACAATACATTGAATAGCACTTGAGTGAGACGATTGGTTAGTTATAATTATGAGTGAGGCAAAAAGTGATGAGAAGTGCTATAAGGTGTTCAACTTGACTTTGGATCTGATCTCCAGGATCTATGTGGGATTTGAATATTGACTTCATTAAGGTTAATATAAATTTGAATTGCGAAGCTTTTGAAAAGAGAATAATGGTATTACTATAAATGTTAAATGTCTGGTTTAAGAGGAGAAATTGGTTGCTTTATATATAGTATAATATATATTATATATATATATTATATATATATATTAATCATATATATATATATATATATATATATTATATATATATATATATATATATAATATACGGTATTATATATAGATAATATATATATAGATTATATTATATATATATAATATATATATATATATATATATATATATATTATTATATATTATATATATATTATATATATATATATAATTATATATATATAATATATATATATAGATACCGTATATATAATATATATATATATAATAATATTATATATTACTATTATCATATATATTATATATATATATATATATATATATATATTATATATATTATATTCATATATATTTATATTATATATATATATATATATATATATATATATTATATATAATATATATATATATATATATATATAAATTATTATATATATATATATATATATTATATATTATATTTATATATATAATTATATATATATATATAATATATACTAAATATGGTATTAATATATATATATATATATATAATATATTATATATATAATATAATATATATATATATTTTTCTTGCTTTCTTCATCTCCTCTCCCCAAGATTGGGGTAAGGTGCTGTACAAAAGCATCGGAAAAGAAACAGCAGTAGGAGAACATGACAAAACGTCGAAAAGAAAGCCAGCCTTACCCGCCCCCTCTGTCCATTAATTAGTGAGAGCTCGTCACAGACAGCAAATCCACCCTAGCTCTAGAGCTTCACGGACGGACCCCTCACTATGGTTAATCGTCAATGTAAGGGTTCATCCCTGGCCCAGGTGGGCCACAACCACACCCCCTAACAAAACCCCGCCATTTCTCGCTACTCATGCCCTTACTCTCCCTATGCAACTCACATTTCTCTGCCTCAGACAGTTCGTTCCACGACTCATCCACTTTCTCTTCGGTCTTCCAGCGGTCGGTCCCAACACACTCTCCACTATACAGCGCTTAACCAAACGACTTTCATTCATCCTTTCCACAATACCAAACCATCTCAACTATTTTATTTATTCTCCATTTACCCGTTTCTTTACACCACACAACTCTTAATACGTTCTTTCCTCTCTTTATCAATTCTTCTACACCTTAGCACACCCCTTAAGAATTGTCATTCTGAACAGCATTGACTTTGTAGATCTATACTTATCTTATTCAGACCTAGTCTCACTACCATACAATAAACACAGGTAAACAACATACCCTCATGTAAGAACCTGCCCTCAAGACTTAGTCCCTTTGGCCTTTACATCCACCAATTGCACCAAGCACTTCCTGCCATTCCAACTT
>JABUQX010022575.1:0-12500 GCA_015478945.1 Trachelipus rathkii | reverse complement strand
TATTATTATTATTATTATTATTATTATTTTATATTTCTTCTTCTTCTTTCATCCTTCTGTTTTCCCAAGAATGGGAGTTAAGTGCGTAACGAGCATCGAAAGAAAAGCAGTAGGAGAACATGACATAAGTCGAAAAGAAAGCCCAGCCATACCGCCCCCTCAGTACCATTAATTAGTGAGAACTCATTATTATTATTATTATTATTATAAGTGGTAGGGGATGTGTGGATCAAATCTTTACATTGAAACAAATGATTGAGAAAATGAGGGAGAAGAAGAATAAATTGTATTTAGGTTTTATGGATTTTCAACAGGCGTCATATGATAGGATTAATTAGGGGAAGTCATTGGCAGGTGTTAGTTGATTAAATGGTGTTTGGGGATAGCTTCTGAATGAAATCAAAAGTATTGTATGACGATGGGGAGCGTTTGTAAGAATAATGGAGTCGAAAGTGATTGGTTTAATATTAATATATGGAGTGAAATTTTGATAGATATTGCTAATTTAACAGATATTGAGATGATAGATGGGGTGATGAAGAATTAAAGGTGGGGGTGTTAGAATGATGGAGAAATGGCAGAGAGTGGAGGGTGCCCTACCTATTATATGCGGAAGATTTGGTTTTGTGTGGCGAATCTGAAGAGAGTTTGAGATAATTGGTAGAGAGATTTGGAAAAGGTGTGAAAGGATAAAGGATTGAAAGTAAAACGATACCTAAGGGTAAGTGTAGTTTGTGGTTTAGAATCGTCTTAATGTGAAGTTATGTTAGATGGTTAGCAGCTGCAACAGTGTCTTAAGTTTAAATATTAGGATTATATGTTGGATGAGTAAGGGAAACGGATGAGAGAGTGTAGTAGAAAGTTTGTGAATGGTAGGAATGTGGCTGGTGAGGTTAAATCGTTGGTGGATGTAAAGGGACTAAGTGGTGAGTGCTAGAGTTTACATGAGGGTATGTTTAGTCATTCCTGTGTTATGTATGGTAGTGAGACTTTGATCTGGTATAGAGGATTAGAGTCTTAAAGTAACATGTGTTAGCAATGGTAATCTTAAGGGGCGTGTTAGTGTGAGAAGATTAAGTAAAATGAGGAATAATTAGAGAGTGTGTGTGTGAAAAAAGGGAAATGAAGGAGAATAAATGAAGTACGTTGAGATTTTTCGGTCATGTGGAAAGGATGGATGATGTCGTTGGTTAAGCGGAATGTATAGTGATGAGTGTGCTGGGGAATCGACCGGCTGGGAGAAAAGTGGAATTGGTCAGTAAAGAATGCTAGAGGAGAGAAATGTGAGTGTTGAGCAGAGGTGAGAAGAAGGTGAATAATAGAGGAATGGTGGGGTTGGGTGAGGGGCAGGTTGTGGCTCACCTGGGCCATGAGGGATGAACCCCACATGACGAGAGACATAGTGAGGGTCCGTCCGTCCCAGTGAAGTTACAGGGGTGGATTTTCTGACTGCAACGAGTTCTCACGTAAGGGTATATTAAAGGAGGTAGTAAGGCTGGGCTTTCTTTTCGACTTGTCAATTTTCAAATGGGAGGGAAATCCTGTGACATGTAGTGTCTTACCCAGTGCTTGTTAGGGAGAGAAGGTGAGGTGATGATGTATTATTATTAATTATTATTTTTATTATTATTTATTTATATTATTTATTATTATTTTATGATTATTATTATTATTAATTAATTTATTATTAATTATATTATATATTATTATTATAATAAAGATACATTTGAAATCTACAAGGTTAAGCATGTTAAAAATGACGATTTTAATGGCTCAACATTTTAAAATGTTTAAATATTTGGATTGGACAGGTTGTTCCCCCCCCCCCCACTATCTTCAATTATAAATGTCATGGTATAACTCGGTATCCACATTATTTGGTGCGCTGGGTTCTTGCTCCTGTACACCTACTAAAATAAAATAATAACTACTATTATTACTTTTATTTTTTTTAAGCTATCAGAGGACAACATAATCAGAAAACTCAAAACATTGGACTTATCATATATTTCTCCTGTGGCTTTCAATTTTGCATTGATTTAATTATTAATTCGTGATGCTGATGATGTATCGTATCATATATCTGTGATACAAATTGTGCATCTTATATCTGTGATATAAATTATGTATCTTATACCCGAGCTTAAAAATCCGTAACTTTTATTAGCAAATATGAGGATGTATCATTATTAAAAATGCTAGTACAAAAATGTTTTGATAAATTTAAATTTTAAATTGATGTTGCGGATGTCTGCATATGCAGATCATTCGCAAAGTTTTAAAGATTCAACATCCACATATGAACTTCTGAAGATTCACATCAGTATCTACTTGGTTGTATACTAGTGATCCTTCATAGGGATGATTTTTTACTCTAATAAAGGAATATTCAGGCAAGCGTGGACATCGACTTGTTCTGTACCCTCACTCTGAAAATTATTGTTGATATTTTGTACAAATATCAACATTTCTAGATGTCAAATATTTTACATACGCCATCACTTATATAGATTGTTGCTTTACGTAAACGTGAAGAAATTTAGCAGACACTAGAGTCCCCGTCGCGAGGACTGACCGTCTCCGCCAAGACAGTCCTTTATCGCTAAGGGGACGAGAGTCGAGGTTCATCCGGAGCAAGTCTAAGGATTAAAAGAAAAAAACAACAAAAAAATGAAAATAGAGGGAAAAAAAGATAATAGAGATATATTAATTTTAAACTTATTTTGGATATCCAATGGCAGATCATTCGCAAAGTTTTAAAGATTCAACATCCACATATGAACTTCTGAAGATTCACATCAGTATCTACTTGGTTGTATACTAGTGATCCTTCATAGGGATGATTTTTTACTCTAATAAAGGAATATTCAGGCAAGTGTGGACATCGACTTGTTCTGTACACTCACTCTGAAAATTATTGTTGATATTTTGTACAAATATCAACATTTCTAGATGTCAAATATTTTACATACGCCATCACTTATATAGATTGTTGCTTTACGTAAACGTGAAGAAATTTAGCAGACACTAGAGTCCCCGTCGCGAGGACTGACCGTCTCCGCCAAGACAGTCCTTTATCGCTAAGGGGACGAGAGTCGAGGTTCATCCGGCAGTTACAGATGAAGGGAAGAGCTGTGGAATTTTTACTTATTTTGGATATCCAAATCCGATTCGTTTGAATTCCAACTATTGAAAATTATTAGATTCCAATCTCGGTTGCTTATAAACTTGTTACTCTCAATCCAGACAAGTCTTATTAACCCGATTCCAATTTCAGTCAACTAAAATTCATCCAATTCTGTACTTATATTCGAATACCTATTGATATTATATTGTTATTTTATTTAATAATTTCCATTATTTGAGAATTATTTCCTTATCAGTTTTTTTTTCTCAATTTTTTTTTGGTCTTCACATAAATATTTGTTCATTTCATATTTTCCTTTTCCTGTATTATATTTCTTAATAATAATAATAATAATAATAATAATAATAATAATAATAATAATAATAATAATAATAATAATAATATAATAATAATAATAATAATAATAATAATAATAATACAGCTCTTTCTTTCTTTAACTTTTCTTTGGGCCCAGATTGGGGGTAGTTTGTGCAACATACACCGGAGACTGGATAGTTAGGTAGAAGAACATGACGTAAGTCGAATGGAAAGTCCCATACCTTAAGTGCGAGCCCGTTGCAGCCAAAATTCCACCCTAAGGCTTCAAAGCACCACGGCAGACCCCCCCCCCCTGTGGTGTAGTATCTAGTCAATGTTAGGGTTTATCTCCTGCGCCAGGCACACAAGCATACCCTATCACAAAACTCCTCCATTCACTCCTATCATGTACCATCCTTCTTTCTTCAACCGAATTTGCATATCTTTCTTTCGAACATTCCTTTACTGGCTCAATTAAACTTTTTCTTAGGTTTCCCAGCAGATCGATTCCCAACATGCTTCCCAACATACCCCCATCCGATCGATTCCCAACATACTCGACTCTATACATTCGCTTAAGTAACCGAATATCACCCATCCTTTCCATATGACCAAACCATCTTAATAAACTCATTTATTCTCTCATTAACACCTTATCTTCAACACACAAGCCTTCGGGCCATTAACCACGCAGAGTCATCATTATTTTCTCAATTCTCATACCTAACGCGCCCCTAAAATTATCTATCTTAACAGACTGCACCTTAGATCTATACTTCTTATTCCATACCATAGTTTCGCTACTGCACTGGTAACAACATACCCTCCTGCAGGACTCTAGGGTACTAAAGACTTGGTCCCTTTGCATTCACCAAAGATTTAAGTGCATCACCCACCTTCCTACCACTCACTATTTACTTACTATGCACTGCATCATCCGTTCCCCTTTTCATCCAACATAGAGCCTAAATATTTAAACTGCTGTACTTGTTACAGTTGATCACCATCCAATATGATTTCACACTGTTGATTCTCCTCATAAACCACCAGCACCTTTCTCTTATCTATATTTCCTTTAAATCCCCCCCTCTTTTACATACCCTGCCAAACCCTTCTACCAATCCTCGCACCCTCCACTATCTTATATTCTCCATCAGTCTTAGCAACATCCCCTGCCACCCCAGCCTTTAATTCTTTCATCTCCCTACCCATACATAAATTACATAAGCTAAGCTAAATTAATATAATAATGATACTTTTTTTCTATTTACAGTATAGTGATAATAAAAGTTTCTGTGAAGATCTTACAGAAGGAAAATTTAGCTTCCCAATCATACATGCGATCACCACAAGACCCCATGATCAACAAGTTATTAGTATCCTTTTTGTAAAACTTTTTAATTATTTATAATTTATATAATGATGTAATTATTTTTTTAAGTTTGCACTTAAATTGCTATTTAGGGTCCGGTTCGGAAGAGGGGTTGAACCCTGGCTCTTTGCCTCGCGACTCTGTCTCTTTACCACTGTTGCACAGTAACTATGATAATTTATTGTAATTTGAGAGGCTTAAATATGAGACTAATGTGTGTAGTAGTTTTCTGGGCTAGAAGGACCAGTATAATATATATATATATTAATTATATATATATATATACTATTTATTTTATAATGTATATTATATATATATTAATATATAGTATAGTATATATATATATTATATATATATATATATATTATATATATATATATATATATATATATAATATATATTTTCTTCTTCACCTTCTTTTGCCCAATGGGAGTAAGGTGCGTTACAAGCATCGGAAAGAAAAGCAGTAGGAGAATCATGGAACAAGACGTCGAATAAGAAGCCCAGCCTTATAGCGCCCACTCTGTACCATTAATTTAGCGGAGTTAGCTTCGTCACAGACAGACAAATCACCCCTAGGCATTCAGGACCGCGACGGACCCTCACTATGGTAAATCGTCAAGTAAGGGTTCAACCCCTGGCCAGTGGGCCACAACCATGCCCCATACAAAAACCCCGCCTTCTTCTATCTGCACCGTTTATTCTCCGCCTCTGGCAAAAACTCACATTTCTCTCTTCAGACATTCGTTCACGACTCAATCACTTTCTCTTCGGGTCTCCCAGCCGGTCGGATCCCAACACACTCACCAATACATCATTTTAACCAACCGACTATCATCTCTCCTTACGTATGACTATACAATCCAAACACACTTTCATTTAAATAAAAATCATGTATGCCCTTCTTCACACCACAACACTCTCTAATACGTTCATTCCCTTCTTATCATTCATTCTTCACACCACACACACCCCTCAAGATATATATATATAATTATATATATATATATATTATATATATAATATATATATATATATATATGATATATTTATATTATATTATATATATACTATATATTAATATAATATTACTAATCATATATACTTATATATATATTATATATATATATATATATATATATATTAATATATATTATATATATATTATAATATTAATATATTTGAGAAAATGAGGGAGAAGAGAATAAATTATATTTAGGTTTTATGGATATGCAACAGGTATGATAGAGTTAATAGGGAAGCTTCTTATGGCAGGTATTAGTGATATATGGTGTGGTGGTAGCTTCTGAATGGAATCCAAAGTATGCATGATGATAGTGAAGCGTGTGTAGAATAAATGGTGGTCAAATGCGTGATTTGGTTTAGGATTAATAGGCGGAGTGAGACAGGTTTGGTTCATGTCTCCTGGTTATTACAGTTTGAATGGATGGGGCTTATGAAAGGGGGGGATTTTTTTTTCAGAGGTGGGGATGCAGGAAATGGTGTTAGAATGATGGAGAATGGAGAGAAGTGGAGGAGGGCGCCTACCTATTATATGCGGAATGATTGATTCGTTGTGTACGAATCTGTGAAGACGAGTTGAGAAGGTGGTAGAGGAGTTCGTGGACGAAGGGTATGTGAAAAGAAGGTTTGAAGTAAACGTAGATAAGGAGTTAAGTTATGGGTTGTGAGGAGGACAGTGCCATCAGTGTTGTAGTTGAGTTAAGATGGGTGAGCGTGGAGCAAGTGTCTGAGGTTTAAAGAGTATTTCAGGTCATGGGTGGATGAGAACGGGACGGATGACTGCAGATGTGATTAGGAGAAGTTGGTGAATGGCGGAGGGATGGTTGCTGGTGCAATTTAATCGTTGGTGAATGTAAAGGGACTATGTCTTGAGTGCGCGAGGGTCTTCATAGGGTATGTTGTTACCTGTGAATTGGTATGGTAGTGAGACTATGGTCTGGAAAGAGAAGTATAGATCTAAGATTCTGAATGTGTTCAGATGGACATCTTTGGGGCATGTTAGGTGTGAGAAGAATTATAAAATGAGGAATGAACTATTAGAGAGTTGGTGTGATGTGAGAAAGGGGTAAATGAAGGAATAAATGAAAAGTTATGTTGAGCTGTTTGTATGTGGAAAGGACAATGAGATGCTAGTCGGTTGGTGCAAAGCGGATTGCTATTATAGGCGAGTTGTGTTGGGAACCGGTACCGGCTGGGAGACGTAAGAGGATAGTGGATTTGAGTCCTCGGAGGATGAAATGTGTCTGAAGGAGCGAGAAATGTGAGTTTAGGTAGGAGGCCGAGGGATGAAAAGGCTGAGATAACAGGAGTGGTAATGGCGGGGGATTGTGGAAGGGGTAATGGTTGTGCCACTGAGGCCAAGGATGAACCTTACACTGACGATCTCCATAGTGAGGGTCATCGCTGTGTACCATGAAACTTTTACTGTGGATTTTTCTGACTGCGATGGTTCTCGCTAATTTAATGGTTACTGAGGGCGGCGTGGTAAGGCTGTGGATTTTCTTGTCGACTTTATGTCCATGATCTTCTATGCTTTTCTTTCCGAATGCTTCGTCACGCACCTTACTCCCATTTTTGGGAAAATAGAGGCAGATAAAGAAAGAAGAAAGAGAAGAAGTTATTATTACCTAAACCTGGGGAAGGACCAACTTCTACCGACAACCATCGACCCATCTCTTTAACTTGCAACACATCGCAAGTTTGATGAGAGATGGTAATGGCTTCCGTCTTGGTTCCACATTGAAGCAGCTACACGCTTTTCTGACCATCAATTGGGTTTTCGTTATTCATACGCTCACCTACAGGATCCTCTCCTCGTTTGGATCACCAATGTACGCCAGTCTCTCGCCTTCCTCATAATTGACCACTGGCCGTTTTCTTGATCTAGGAAAAGGCATACGACTCTACATGGAAGGAGGGTGGGGTTTCTTGCAAAAACATTCAACCTCCTGGGCCTCCGGGGAAACTATCCTCTTCCTTCAAGCCCTTGATATTGATCGTTCATGTCGGGTCCGGCATGCAACACAGCTCTTTTAGGCATTGTGTCATGGAAGAAGGGGTTCCGCAAGGCGCGTATGGTTTATTGCTCTTCAGCAATAGGTTCAACAGAGTGTCGATTTTACCATCCCCGGATCAACTCCGTGCTCACTTCTAGATGGGGAATGATCTGCAATGTATGTCACGGGCTAAACTCCTTTAACATGGAGTTTCGAGGCTTCAACTGTGCCATCAACCCATGGTCACGTCCATGGTTGCGTGGTGTGCTGGATTCAATTCTCCACTTTCCAAACGAAGGGATGCTTTTCCTGAAAACAAACCCGTCGCAGTGGCACGGAATTCAGTTCCCGTTAATACACCTGTATGGTTCCCCCCATCCAGGTGGTACCGACGGTGAGATTGACGGTGAGGTTCTTGGGTTTGTTGTTTGATGATCGCCTTACATACCATTCTCATATTAATCTTAACTAATTGCCAGCGACGCTTGACTTGTACGCACCTAACCTCTGGACGTGGGGCGCGGATACAGGAAAGACTGGTTGCTGCCGCTCACATCATTGCTCGGTGAGGGCTCAAATGAATTATGGGCTGTGCCATCTAATGGGCAGAAGTTCCAATCGTATCTTCAACCTCCTTGCCCTATTCAAAACGAAGGCTCTGCGCATTTGCAACGGGAGCATTTCGATCATCGCCTAAGGAGAGTCTCGAGGTGGAACTTGGGATAATGTCTTGTCCTGCGAAGGAGCAGCTTTGTGCTCTTATATTCTTTCGTTTTCAGGCCTGCTTCTTCAAGCCTTGGTCCCTTAATAGAAGATTCCTCCAAATTCCTGCATATTGGCCGTTCGCTGGGTTGTGACTCCTATTTTTATTTCCTTGGCTTTCCTTTTCAATCGGTTTTGCGCTACAATTTTGACGACGTTCACGCGAAATGGATTTCTCCTTCCCTTACTGGTCTTGTTTCGGGGAATCTAGTCCTTACAATTGTTGAGGACCCACATCCAGCGGCGTTGAGAGGGTATCATTTATGTTTCATAAAGAAGATCCACAATGACCGACACCTGTCATTCACTGATGCTCCAAAACGGGAGGGGAGTGGACAGTTCGGTGTCTTCCCAGATTCTCCCCATTTTCCACACCCTGCCTACCTATAAGTCCATATTCTGAGCCTGATTAGACGCTTGGTTTGGCTGTGGCTAGATTAGAACTACCACCCCGGACTTCGTTTACAATCTTCCTCGGACTCTAGAGGCGCTCTCTTCGGCTCTGCTTGACCGGTCAACAAGAAATCCTTTGATTTCTCTGTCCAAAGTCATCAGCGTCTGTTCATGTTGAATGAAGAGCCATTGAGTTTTTGTCTTGTCCCTTCCCATGTGGCGTGTTCGGAGGAACGACGAGAGCTGATACATTTTGGCAGGGGTAACTACGGGACGGTTCCTCCACTGAAGTCACTGTTGGAACATCTGCCCCTGATTTTTACGCAGAATTGTGTCCGTAGGGTTTCTTCTCCTGCTAGAAGACGTGTTGGGAGGAGGATTCTCGTGGCGCCAAGCTACTGAATGTTAAACCTCGTTTAGGCCACTAACCGTCCTTTTGTAAGCCGAGTCGCGCGCCAGGAGGCCATTCTCGCCCTTTGCGAATTGGAACATACTCATCTCCGCATGTCTTTCAAATGGTTAAGAGAGAGCCCACGATCCTGTTGTTTTAATTCTTCGTGTGATCCGCTTACTATGACCATATATTTTGTTGGAACTGCGACTGTAATCTCATCATCCGACGCAAGTTCTTCCCTGACATACATACCATTCCTTTCCGGAATCGTCTTGCACATATTTTATATGATTCCCCCCCATTTTCGAAGTGACAAAATTTTTGCCTTCCTCCATCTTTTATCGAATATAAACCTCTTGATAGAGTTATTTTTTCCTCGTTCTGTTTAGGGACCTTCCCTGTTGTTAGTTTTACTGACACGGAATAACTGCTCATTTTGCGTGCAGTGGTGGTCTCTGTACACATCCTCATAATTTTTATTATTATTATTATTATTATTATTATTATTTTATTATTATTATATTATTATTATTATTATTATTATTATTATTATTATTATTATGGTAGTACATATGCACGTAGTCCAAAAAAAAAATATTTTTATGAGCATCGGCCGTCTTTCCGGAACGCTTCTTCTCTTACTCTCCTATACTACTCGTCTATATTTACAGTATTATAGAATTATCGAATTATCTAGATTCGTTAGAATATCGTCCTTTAACGAGCACAAAGCGTATAGTCATCTCTCGACTCCAAAAGCACTTCTAGCTTTGCAGACTAAATCCTCTAGAATTCCTTTGGTTGCTGAAATACAAAATAAGATTATGTTGACTGTTATGTGCCCGAAGAGGAATTTTGAATTTTTGCTGGGTTCCGCTTCTTATTGACGTCTTTGGGAAACGAACAAGTAGTCAAGCTGCGTTTGTGACAGTTACTTAGAACTCTAAAATCTAGTAAAGTATACCTCCCGTCAAAATTCCCCTTCCCCTCCTAGGGGTTTTAGTACATTGGTGTTGAACTGTTGGAGAAACGTCCGGAAGCCAAGCTTCGTAGTACAGTGAGACCCTTTTCAAGTTGGTCTTTTCCATTCGCCTAAGTCACCGCCGAAAGGTTACCATTACGCGGCTGATGATTGGTCATATAAATTTGCTCGTGGTTGCAATATGCCGAAGTATATTGGCCAAAGATACCGCCGGGTTGTCCCCTTTGCTCGCTGTTCACCAGATCTTGGTAAGGTATTAATCCTTAGGGTCATCTAGAATTTCCATCTTCCTTGAAAATGCTTCATACCATACCCTATAAATGCGGTCTCTCTCTCATATCTAATCAGTATCCTTGTTTTCGGTCCTTCCAATGGTAACATTTGTCTTGTTGTATAAGATGTTAATTGCTTTAATCTCTTCTTCTTCATCATCTAATTGTTGTTCATTATAATAAACCCCCTACACAGGATCGCGCTTCAAAATGTGAAGCGGAAAAACTTTACATGCACACTAAACAAAACACAAAAATTATTTTTCAATTTTCTTAAAAAAAAAAAAAAGGATTTTTACTTTCCTTAACCATATTCTTTCAGACATTATACGACAACGTCCACGTGATAATGAAGTTAAAAAATATTGTGTGTCATTACTAGAAAAATTTGGTTCCTTGGTCTATACTCGAAACACATTACAAGAGCTGGATCAAGAAGTAAGAGAAGAAATTGAGAAACTCGGGAACAACCCCTTATTGTTATCGTTATTGGATTCTCTTAAGAACTGGGAGTAATGTCTAAATATTTTTATAGATTTTAATACCATATTATTATTATTTTTTATTATTATTATTATTATTATTATTTTATTATTATTATTATAGTGCAAATAATTTTGTGTCTATGATGCCATCCCACCAGTTCAGGAAAACTAAGTTTAAGCTTTAAAACCAATTATTTATTATAAATTATTATTATTATTATTATTATTATTATTATTATTATTATTATTATTATTATTATTATTATTATTATTATTATTATTATTATTATTATTATTATTAGTTACATTCCTCGCTGCTTGGTATGATTAAAAGCTGCAAGAGAGTAATTTTTTGCATAGAAAAAGAAATGTCAATTTTTTTTTTTTTTATTAAATATGAGGGGGGGAATTTTTTTTTTTTTTTTTTTATGCTTTTTCTATATTTTCTTAATATATTTTTTCATGGGAGGTTAACTATGGAGTGCCACTTTTTTTTGTTTTGTTTTTTTCTTGTTTTAATTTGATAGTTATTTATGATTATTAGGAATCTTTTACTTCAATATTTTTTTTTTTTATTTATGAGTGGAATACTCAGTTTTGTTGCAAAATTTTGCTCTCCTGCGTGACTTATTTTTTGCCTTGATATTACATGTGTTTTGGAGCCAGATAAATATTACATCTTATAATTTTAAAGAATGCTTAATTCTGGCTCAGACTTGACTTTGGGTTAAGATTGCCTTGGGCTTAAGATTCTGACTTGGATTTAATACTTCTTTGAATTAAGGCTCCAGAGTTGTGCTAAGGACTCTAAATTTGGCAGAAGACATTGCCGTGAGCTTAAGATTCTGACTTGGACTAAAGACTCTGTCTATGGACCTAAGCTCTGAGTTTGGCTACGGACGTCTTGAATTTGAAGGGACTGCTGTGACTTAAAGATGCTTGACTTGGACGTAAAGTACTCTGTCTGTGGACTAAGACTCTGAGTTGGCACTAAGGACTCTGAATTTGGGTAAGAGGAACTGCTGTGGACTTAAGATTCTGACTTAGACTTAAGACTATGACTTGCTAGTATTCTATAAGATCAGTAAGGAAATGAATTTGGAAGAAGAAGGACTGTTTGGACTTGATATCATGACACTGGCTAAAGACTCTGTCTTGGACCTAAGACTCTGAGTTGGGCTAAGGACTCTTGAATTTGGAAGAGGACTGCTGTGGACTTAAGATTCTGACTTGGACTAAAGACTCTGTCTTGGACCTAAGACTCTGAGTTGGGCTAAGGACTCTTGAATTTGGAAGAGGACTGCTGTGGACTTAAGATTCTGACTTGGACTAAAGACTCTGTCTAGTTTCTAAAAGATCAGTCCAACACCCTTCA
>JABUQX010022574.1:0-35981 GCA_015478945.1 Trachelipus rathkii | reverse complement strand
GTGTTTTTAGAGTAGGGGGCTTTGAGCGACTGAAGGGCAATGAGCAAATTCGAATAAATGACATAGTTAAGGAATAAAATTAGAGAGAGGGCAATCATAATATCATTATAGCAATTAGTTCTGAATAAAAGTTTAGGAATGAGGGGAAGGGGGGTATGAGAGAGGCGACCAAGAAAAACCGCAGACGCTCCCACACCGTTCCCTGTTTTAGAGTAGTCGGTAAACATTGGAGTGGATCCTCCGTGAACTGCAGAGTGAGGCAAGAATGATGAAATTAACAAGGCACCAGGGTGGCTGGATTTGGAAAGAGAGGACAAGATCAGGCAAGTGGAAGGAGCTGGGCATAGCCAAGGTGTATACCCTTCAGTATAAGGGAACGGCAGCACCTTTTTCAATAGAATTTTTGAGCAAGTTAATAATGCTATAAACTGTTTGCAAATGACCAGTAGGGAGGATTCTGAGGTATTCAGATGGTATTGGGGTATTGTTTTTCACAAGAGAATATAGCAAATGAACATTAACGGTGTGGATTGTCCTCCTGTTTCAGATGGACTTTGTAGATTTTTCCATTATACTAGTTTTTTTAGATGGTTGATTGTTCCTTTTTACGCCTTTACATCTTTACATTATCTATAAAAACGATGCAATCCCATCGTAATCTCGTTGTCGCATTTTTTGAATTTTGGTTTTCCATATCTGTGAATATATATATATATATATATATATATAGAAATATAGATAAAAAATAATATATATATATATATATATATATATATATATATATATATATATATATATATATATATATATATATATATATATATATATATATATATATATATATATATATATATATATATATATATATATATATATATATATATATATATATATATATATATATATATATATATATATATATATATATATATATATATATATATATATATATATATATATATATATATATATATATATATATAATATATCATATATATATATATCCCCGTACCACCATTTCAGAGCTCAAAATTTTGAATTGAAGTTACCCCAAGACCTGACATGTATGAATTGTTCTATACGTCTTATTCGTCAAGCCCTTGAATGGGGAAAGAACTATAGGTTTTGGTCTTGTGCAGACGTAGACATCGTGCCAAGTTAGTAACATTCCTAATATTAACTTCTTGAAAACTAATAAATAGTGTAATATGTAGGTAAGGTAGTGTCTACTCAGATCCCCAATTCGATATTCAGTTGCTTTTAAAAATTCCCAACCTGTTTTGTAAGTACTTAAAAATATGATAGGAATATAATACAGATTTCATCTGAGGTTTTACTGTTTAAAATTTGTATTTAATTTTTTTCTTCTCTTTTTCAAAAGGATCACAGGTAAAGCGAGACTGCAATGGCAATGGAAAGTACTTTTCGAACAGATGTCTTTGCAACAAGCGGTTTTATGGCGATGAGTGTCAGTTTGAAAACGAGTGTGAAAATGACGAGGATTGCAGCAGTCGATTTGGGAAATGCATTGATATCGAGTCAATAACTTATCCAAGAAAGCAATGTTTTTGTACGCGCGGATACTTTGGTCCCAAATGTTCAAAATGTAAGTAGGCAAAATACGTATTTCAGAAAATGGAGTGATTGTTTGCTTGCTATTTACATAATGTAAATATTTTATTATTAAACCTTTTAATGTGTTCCAGCTTCACATATTAGGTCAGAAACTCAGGTCAACCTCGGTGTGTACACTAGAAGAAATTTAAGTGATGCACTTACTTTATATTGGCGTGTACTCCGCGAAGAAGGGGAATTAGAAGTCGTACTTGTAAACAAAGGTGTTTCATACGCGGCTATTGGATGGAGACCAAACGATGCAACGACTCAATGCCGACTTTTTCCCAGTATTGATGGTCCCCCTCCCCCTTCCAAATTTATATCTAATGAGCCCAAAACTACAGAACCCCCTTCCAAAGGGGAACCTGAACCCGCTGCGGAAGGGGAACCTGAACCAGCTGCGGAAGGGGAACCTGAACCAGCAGCCGAAGGGGAACCTGAACCAGCCGCCGAAGGGGAACCTGAACCAGCCGCGGAAGGGGAACCTGAACCCGCAACTGAAGGAGGTTCCGGACCCACTGAAAGAAAGAAACCAGACTCTAGGCCTAGAGATGATAGAGTAACTATAGCTTTTCCGAAAGTAGAACCTGAACCCTCTCCTGAAAGGGAGTCCGGACTTACTGCGAGGAAGAAACCAGACTTTACACCGGAAGATGATAGAGTAACAATAGCTTTTCCTGAAGGTTTTGCTTTCCAGCCAATACCCCCAGCGGAGAGAATGCCAAAGAGTGAAAACAGCGGAAGTTTAGATGAAAAGCAACCCCTCTCTCTTGCAGGTAATTAATAATTACAACAATTTTAATAATAGTTTGAAATAAGAAAATTCTGTTTTATCTATTGAAATAGTAAATATTCTTATACTATTTTAAACTGCAAGAGGTATTTCACATTCAAAGATATGCAAAGTAACTTGTTTGTATATATTTCTATCCTTAGAACGGCTTGCACAATATTCAAGTCGGCCGAAACGAAGTCCGCAAGAGTAAATATTTTTTTAATATATATATATATATATATATATATATATATATATATATATATATATATATATATATATATATATATATATATATATATATATATATATATATATATATATAATAATAATATATATATATACTATATATATTTATATATATATATATATATATATATATATATATAATATAATATATATATATATATTTCTTTCTTTCTTCACCTTCTCTTTGCCCCAAGTTGGGGTAGGGTGCTGTACAAGCATCGGAAAAAGAAAAGCATTAGGAGAACATGACAGGCGAAAAGAAGGCCCAGCCTTACCGCCTGTACCATTAATTAGTGAGGCTCGTCACAGACGAAAAAATCCACCCTAGGGCATCATGGGACAGCGACGGACCCTCACTGCGGTAAATCACGTCAGTAGCAGGGTTGTCCCTGGCCAGGTGGATACAACCATGCCCCCACCCAAAACCCCCGCCATTCTCTCCTATCATACCTTTATTCTCGCCTCTGCCAAACTCACATTTCTCTCCTTCAGACATTTCGTTCACCGACTCAATCCACTTTCTCTTCGGTCTCCCAGCCGGTCGGTTCCCAACACACTCACCACTATACATCCGCTTACCCAACCTACTTATCATTCATCCTTTCCACATAGTATTAAACCATCTCAACATACTTTCATTTATTCTCTCATTTTACCCTTTCTTCCCACACCACACACTCTCTAATACGTTCATTTCCTCTCTTTATCAATTCTTCTCACACCTAGCACACCCTAGTTGTCCATCTGAACAATTGAACTTTAGATCTATACTTCTTATTCAGACCATAGTCTCACTACCATACAATAACACAGGTAACAACAGTACCCTATGTAAGACCTAGCACACTCAAGACTTGGTCCTTTGCATTCTGCGTTTAATTGCACCAATACACCTTTGCCATTCGCTTTCCCTGCCACTACACTCCATCGTCGTTCCCTTCTCATCCAACATATACCCTAAATATTTAGCTCAGACACTTGTTCTAGCTGCTCACCATCTAACATAACTTCACACTGAGAATTGTCCTCTCCATCCACAACCATAGCCTTACTCTTGTTTACGTTGGCACCAAGCCTCCTTTTACACACACCCTGCCAAGTCTCTCTACCAATCCTCTCAGAACTCTCTTCAGATTCGCCACACAGAACCAAATCATCCATATATAATAGGTGGGAAATTCCTCTCCATTCTCATCATTCTAACACCATTTCCACCATCCCCACCTCAAATTCTTTCTTAACCCCATCCAGATACAAGTGAATAACCAAGGAGACATAACACAACCCTGTCTTACTCGCTTAATCTAAACCAATCACCATTGGCACCATTTATTCTTACACGCTTCACTATCGTCATACATACTTTTGATTCCATTCAAGCCTACCACCAACACCATATATCACTAACACCCACCTGCCATAGCTTCCCTATTGACTCTATCATACGCCTGTTGAGCGTCCACAAAACCTAATACAATTTATTCTTCTTCTCCCTCATTTTCCACCAATCATTTGTTTCAATGCTAAAGATTTGATCCACATCCCTCCTACCACTCTAAACGCACCTTGTTCTTCACCAATCAGTCAACCAGTCACTCGACACCTCTTTCGACCAAAATACCAGCATATACCTTCCCTACAACCTCAGTAAACTTATTCCCCTATAATTTCTACAGTTCCCCTTTTCTCACCCTTATATAAGAATTTTTATTTATCACTCTCCTCCAATCCTTGGAACTATACCCTCTATAAACGGCTTGCCTTCCAAAGTCAATCAATCACCATCTCGCCTCCGTTCTTGATCATTTCACCAGTAATTTCATCTATACCCTCAGATTTACCATTCTTCAACCTTTCTCACCCTACCCATTACCTAATAACCTCATCCCCAAAATACCTATTCCTTCTTGCACCATCAAACCCACACACACATTTCACTATACCTCTTCATTACTGTTAATATTGTTGCAGATTCTCGAAGTGTTCTTTCCACACTCCTCACACCTACTTCATCAGTTACAAAAAGCACCATCCTATTCATTATTCTAAACAGATTCCCCCTTGTTCTCATTCTTAACCTTTCTTACTTCCTTCCAGAAAGGCTTCCTGTTCCTTGTAAGTCCCCATTCATCCTCCCTTCAAACTGTTCATTTTACCTCTTGTTTTCTCCTGCAGTATACACCTTTTAGTATTTCTTTTTTTCCTCCTTATATAATTTAAGCATCTTTCTTTTGAGTCTTCATCCCATTTGCTTTTAGTACATTCAACCACGCTTCTTTTTACCTTTAACCTTTCATCACCTCTTCATTCTTATTCATATTAACATTCTTACTTCCCTACTTTAGCACATCCACATGCTTCTTTGCACTACTAACAATTAGCTGCTGTTTGCTAGATTTGTTCAGTATCAACTTGTTCACATTCAACCGTTTTACTAACGCGAGCGCTCTTACATACTTGGCCTTATTATCTTGCTCACTTAACTCCTCACTCTTAATACCACTTCCTTTCATCACCTTCCTCTCATCAAGCCCCCACAACGCAATTTTACATAGAACAACATAATGATCCGATAATCCCGTTTCCTAAACCCCTAACTGATTTAACATCAACCATATATTTCACATCTGCTTCTTCACCAACACTAAATCAATCATACTTTTCCTTTGATACCATCTCTACCTACACCAACTCTAGTATACTTATGGATACTCTTGTGTTTAAAGAAAGTAATACACACACATACCTCTCTCTTCACAGAAATCAATCACCTTCCTACCATTCTCATTTTCTCCCACCACCCCAAAACCACCTGTTATACCATCCCTTTTTTGATCACCTATCCAACCATTCAGGTCCACCAACACTATCAATCTGAGGCTCCTACTCACCCCATCCAGAACATCATTCAGATTATCCCAAAAAATCGTACTCTCTTCAACGTTTCCCTCAGATGGACCATACACGTCACAACCACACATACCTTGACCTTTTCAAACTTAAATTTAACCATTAGAATTCTAGGACTCACACAATCAAAGTCTCCCATCGCTTCCTATCACAGGCCACTCATCAAAATTGCAACTCCTTCTCTTCCTCTCTCATTCTCTTCCCACACCAGCACGCACACATTTCACATCACACCACTCAATTTCACCGTTTCCTTTCATCTTTGTTTCAGTCACAGCAAGCAAATCAAATTTACTCTTTCTAAATACACATCCATCACCTCTCTCCTCTTCTCTCACCATTTATTCCTCTGACATTCCATGTACTGTACGATTCGCCTCAATTTCGCCGAAAATGAGAAGGCCGTTTACGGCGATCGACCTTCTCCGAGGCATGCATTCAGCCATTCCTGGCAGAAATAGATGGTAGTGACAGCCAACCCAACTATCACCGTCCCTTAGTCGGCTCCTACGACACGCAGGACCTATGATGTGTGCAATTCTGTCTCCCCCACACACGGGGATATTTGAAGTAAAGATGTCTGTGAAAAAGGGTATATCAAAGAAGATGTAAAACATATGACAAATGAGGAAAGAAGAAGAGTTGAAAAAGAAAGAAGTGCAAATGCTAATGCACGAATGCGTAACAAATGCACATACGCGTGCTGGGGTCGGAGGGTTCACACAAAAGACCATCTGCATTGGTTCAGCTATGCCATACCCAAGTTAACAAGAACATAACACCACTATGAGAATCAAATACACCCAAAATATATATATATATAAATATATATATATATATATATATATATATATATATATATATATATATATATATATATATATATATATATATATATATATATATATATATATATATATATATATATATCAGAGGAAGAAAAACAAGTATACGCATGCTAATACTAATTTTATTAGATGTAGGCAAGTTACTATATATATACAGTCTTCTACAATTACACGAGGTGATCAAAGTGGTTGCTATTATCGTCCAGACCCCTATTAATATGGCAATATACTGTTCAGGCAACGTTGGTGAAAGTGTTCAGTGGGATCGCTTCATATGCCGTTTAAATTTCTAACCCGAAGGGCAGCCGGTTCTCTGCGACACATATCATCATTTACCATACCCATAGATAAAAGTCAAGGTATTAAATTAGGAGGACCTGGGGGGGGAGGTGAACTCGGCCTCACCCCGATGTCCTTTCGGCATATTTTAACATATTTTTGTTATTTTGTTAAGGAAAAGCTCCACGTCTATTGGTACTTCGCCGTACTAATAGAGCCCAGGACTCTAATGGCAACCACTATGCACCTCGTGTTATTGTAGAGGACTGTAGAAACGTCTACATTTATTGATGTTATAATAAATTTAGTATTAACATATGTATACTCGTTTTTTTCCCTGGTGTATATACATTTTTTTCCCGACTATATATATATATATATATATATATATATATATACTTTTTCTTTAACGTATATATATATATATATATATATATATATATAATAACCTTAACAATATATATATATATATATAAATTGGAATAAATAAACAAAAATATATAATATTTTACGCATAATTTATAATATAATATATATATATATATATATATATATATATATATATATATATATATATATATATAATAATAATATGTTTTTTATATATATATATATATATATATATATATATATATATATATATAAATTTGTTGTGTACGCGGCTTGAAAGTTGCACAAAACCAGAAAACCCACAAGCCCTATGAGTGTTGGAACTGTCTGATGTCTCTTTCAAATGAATGCCGTCTTAAGTTTTATATTCATTATTCATTTAATTAATACCATTGATTTTAAATGTAATGGAGAATTTGCAAAGTTATAGATATAACAACAGTGGACGGCATTTTGTGCTTTGTATTTTCTATTTACATTATTATTGAAATTTTTCTTTTTAGATTTTAGCTAGAGCTCTTTCAATAAGTTTTAAATGTAGTACTTTGTTCAATTAGGATTTCGTAGTAATCGAATATTTCATAATAGTTAACTCTAATTTTGACTTCTAAATGGTAAATTCCAATTCGTCACAACTGAAAATATATTTGTAATTTGTGACTATGAATTCTAACATAGTTTCTATAAATATAATGAGACGTTTTTTTTATGCGTTTTTCGTCAATCTATTGAAAAATATTATAAATGAAAACTGATCTTTATTTTTTGACAAATTCATGGTCACTACTCTATAAATCGTAAACAAAGCTGTAATGTCAATTTTGTATGCTTGCATTCTTTTTATATGTTTATACATGTTTGGTCGTAGTAATTTTTCTTTCTTCCTATAACAGAGTTCTTATATAGTTCATGCCGTTGTAAATATGGAGGGAAAAATGTTTGAAGAAATAAATCCCTAAAATGACTACATGTTCATATATATATATATATATATATATATATATATATATATATATATATATATATATATATATATATATATATATATATATATATATATATATATATATATATATATATATATATATATATATATAATATATTATTTTATATATATGTATATGTATATAATATATATATAATAATAATAATATAATAATATAATAATATATATATATATATATATATATATATATATATATATAATAATAATATATATAATAATATATATATATATATTATTATATATTATTTATATAATAATAATATATATATATATATATAATCTATAATATAATAATAATAATAATAATAATATGTATATATATATATATATAATATAATATATATATATATATATATAATATATATATATATATATATAATAATAATATATCATATATATATATATATATATATATAAATTTTTTTTTGCAGAGAGGATAAGCCATTTGCTTCCCCCTTGTTGAAAGTTGCAGGCTCATCTGTTGTTAAAAGTTCTCCTTCCCCAAAACATCAAAATGACATAATGTCATCAGAACATGACACAGAGTCGGAGCCGGAGCCTGCTGTACATAATTTTGGATCCAAGGAATCTCAGTACGAGGAAACGCCAATTCCTGAACCTCAAATTCAAGGAGCACCAAAAGCAACGTCAAGAACTGAAAGGGAACCAACACCAAGTGCTGAGGCCGAACCAGAACCTGCAGCAGAAGGTGAACCGGAACCTAAAGCTGAAGGAGAACCGGAACCTCATGCTGAAGGAGAACCAGAACCTAAAGCTGAAGGGGAGCCGGAACCTGTAGCTCAAGGCGAACCAGAACCTAAAGCCGAAGGTGAACCAGAACCATCAGCCGAAGGTGAACCGGAACCATCAGCCGAAGGTGAACCTGAACCTTCAGCCGAAGGTGAGCCGGAACCTTCAGCTGAAAGTGAACCAGAACCTAAAGCTGAAGGTGAACCGGAACCCACTGACAAAGGAAAACCGGAACAAAGAGCCAAAGGTGAACTAAACATATTTTCTCTAATCCTGAAAGATATTTATGCACTTGATATAAAGTTTTAAAATGGAAGCCTAAAAGTTTTTACTTATCAAACCTTTTACACACAAAACTGTCATAATGTTCCAGTAAATTTATCATTATTTTTCATTTGCACTTTCATCAATTTAGTATTTTTCGTTCCAGCCCCAAAAACATCTTCAAAAAAGAATCCTTATACACCTAGAGGAAAAACGCTTCATCCAATGGACTGTGTTGATGTAGTTATAGGAATGGCACGAGGAACCTATTACAGAGCTTTTGATTACTACACAAGAGATCGATCAACGCCACGTGTTGATGAGTATTGGGGAGGAGAAGACTCTCTGACGGCAGTCTTTGGGTGGGAGAGAGACGGCGAAACGACGATTCTTTTCCGTAAATCTCTTAAAGGTGTGTTTAAAATGGCTTGAAATATAATAAAAAATTAGTATTTTATCAGCTAGAATTAAATGTTTTATTGTGATGCAGGTGGAATATTCTCAGAAACTAAGAATGCTAAATAAACAGTAAAGTTTAGTTCCGATAATTTTTTCTTAAAGAAATTTTTGACACGAGTTGCGATGATTTAGTCTTTACCAATAGGTTTTTAATTTAAAGTTAAAAAAGTCCATTTTACATCTCATAATTTTTATAATATTTTAGCTGATCATCCAAGCGACCACGAGATAAAAGATGAATCAATGTTTGTAATTTGGGCAAGAGGACAAGAAGAGAATATGTACGTTCACTACCCAAAGTCAGGATTAGAAGTTGGTAATCCAAGCGTACCAAATTTTTATAAACCTGACGAACTTAAATATCATGGAAAGAGAGATCAACGAGGAGCAACAAGTCTTAATTTCTTTGGTATGGAAACGGTTTAAATAATTGATCATATTTTATAACCGAGCCTTAATTTCTTTGGTATGGAAACCGTTTGAATAATTGATCATATTTTATAACCGTGCTAAAGTTCTGTATGTATAACAAAAAAATCCTTTATTATTGCAGAGTCACAATCTAATCTCGCACAGGCGGGTGGTGGAGAGGAGATTAACTGGTGCGGAGGCCAATGGAAATACCCGCACTCATGTGCTCTTGAAAATTGCGAATATTTTGCCAAGTGGGAATTTGTGGAGGAAACTGACGAAATTCATTTTACAGTTTCCTCAAAGCATTCAAATCTTTGGACTGGTATCGGGTTTTCAGACGATTTTAGCATGGTAAGCACACCTTATATCAATAAGCGTTCCCAAAACTAGAAGATATTTCTTATTGTGGAAGTTGAACATACTCCGATTTCTTTCCCCCGTCTCCCTATTATTATTATTATTATTATTATTATTATTATTATTATTATTATTATTATTATTATTATTATTATTATTATTATTATTATTATTATTATTATTATTATTATTATTATTATTATTATTATTATTATTATTATTATTATACTAAAATTAAATTATCAAAGTAGAAACTCCATATTTGCATTAGTATCACTATAAAAAGTTATTTGTTGTTTTTCTAATAGAAAGCAAATTTATTGGAAATTCTTAAAATAATATATGAACTATCACTTATTACAGAGAAATACTGACGTTATTTTGGGTTGGATGACCCCTTCCGGAAAATACTTTATGTATGACGGATGGCTGCGCTCTTACACGCCGCCTGTTGTAGACGACAAACAAGGCATAACGAATAAGTCGGCCACTCACAAGGATGGAATAACTACTCTTCATTTCGCTAGAAAGAGACAAACTGATGACAGTCAGGTAAATATTTTAAATATCCCTAGGATGAATCAATAATAATTTTTAGATATACGAGAATATTTAATGTAGTTTTAGTCAGTGTAGACAACTCAAAATTTTAAAACGCCATATTTGATGCAAAAGAAGCGTTAAAAAAGAAAAAAAAAACAGATTTGATGCAAATAAGCACAAAAAATAGCGCGTTTTCTGCATATTTTTGATATTTTATTAATAAGAAAGCATCATTTGTTTTTATTAACCCTTCCTTTTTCAACCTTTTTGTTAATTTTTTTTTTGAAAGTTAAAGTAATTAATTTCTTATGACGTTTTATTTTACAGGATCTTAGTTTTACCGATACGAAGTGCTTGTATCTTGTGTTCCCTGTAAAAGGTGGAAAAGTTAACTTAGTGAATAAAAGAATCAGCAAGCATCAGCAAACCCCAACAATATCTTCGCAAAGGATTTGCATTCGATCGTGTTCTAAATTTGGTGAGTGAAATCTCATCTATAGCCAGTTTGTTGCATTAAAATGAAATGTGTAGTACAATAATTTTAAAATTAATAAATTTAATTAGTCGTATGTTTACAGATTAGTTCTCATACAAAGTCTGGTCATTTATTATCACAGATTAATTATTTTAAAATCATTTTTGAGCAGACCTAATTGAAGTTTTTTTTTGTAATAGGTGGAGCAGATGGAAAACCAATTGTCTTCACAACTACCCCCAAACCACCGGAACTTATTTACAATGTGGAATTTAAGATCAAGAATGCTGGGAAAAATATAGAGGTTCGTGTTATTAGCATTGGGGTAACTATGGATATTTGTAAACCTGTTGTGATTTTTATTAATTAAACAGATTTCTAAGGGGTTGTCCCCCCCCCCCCCTAGTTACGCCTACGGTTACTAGATGTATAGGAGTTTTTTTGTTCATTGTTACTAGCGTAAATCAAAAAAAAATTACTCCTTCTTTTCAGATACCTGAACGAGGGACCGATCAGTATTCCAATATGGTTAATAATATATTATCATCTGCGGAAGGCATTTTCCAAAAAATACCAGGATTTGTGGTAGTTGATGTAAATGATTTGTAAGTCTCCCTTCCATTATATATATTATTTGTACTATTTTCGTTTCTTTTTAAATGGAATTTCTTATAAAATTATTATTCCTTATTTTTGAATAATCTGTAACTATATTTTCTTCTTTTTTTTTTCTTTAGAGAGAAAACCGATGGGAGTGACTTGAAAGTATCAACTCGTGTTACTGTGAATAAAGAAATGCACGAAGAAAAACATGGTTCTGTTGAAAGTAATTTAAACGTTTTTTTTTTGTCATCTTTTTTATACCCTTAACTTTTAAGATACTACAAAATTTTAATATTTTTCCCTTTAATAATAATAATAATAATAATAATAATAATAATAATAATAATAATAATAATAATAATAATAATAATAATAATAATAATAATAATAATAATACTTTCTATTTTGTAAAATTTTCACTTTAGAGCAAATATTTTTTTTCAGAATTTAGTCTACCTATTAACCTTATTTCAGTTTTATAGCTTGAAATTTATTGCAGTTTATTCTTTGTATCATCTAAATATTTGTTCTACCTTTACTTCAACTATAGCCAGTTATTTTGGAAATCTAATAGAAAATTCTTGGTATTATTTCAATTATTGGAAACCTAATGGAAAATTATTATTCCGAATTTTTTTTTTGCTATTTTGTTTTTAATTATTTCAATTGGAAATTATGGAAAATTATTAGTCCAATTTTTTTTGTTCTTGTTTTTCATATTTGTCTTATTTTCCTGGTTTCTCAGATATCCAGCCTTAATTTCTGGTAACTTCCTGGTTACTAAAATAGATGATCTTAATTTTCTAGTTTCTCAGATAGATAGCCTTAATTTTGGGGGAATTTTCTGGTTTCTCAAATGTTTTAATTTCCTGGTTTCTCAGATAAAAAAAAAGAGAGAGCCTTTACTTCCTGGTTTCTCAGATATTAATTTCCTGTGAATTTCCAGGTTTCTCAGATAAATAGACTTAATTTCCTGATTTCTCGGTCATAATTTCCTCGTTTCCTAGCTAGATACCCTTAATTTCCTAACTTTTCAGTCTTAATTTCCTGGATTCTCAGATAGATACCAGTTAAAGTTTACTGGTAATATCCTAGTTTCTCAGATAGTCTTATTTCTTGGTTTCCTACGAACATTGTCTTAATTTCTTGGTTTCTCAGATAGTCGTAATTTCCTTGTTTCTCAGGTAAGTAGCCTTCATTTCCTGGGGATTTCCTAGTTTCTCAGTCTTAATTTCCTGGTTTCTTAGAATAGCCTTAATTTCCTGATTTCTCAGCCATAATTTCTTGGTTTCTCAGATAGATAGCCCTTACTCCTTGGTTTCTCTGTTGTAATTTCCTGGTTTCTCAGACAGTCACAGTTTCCTGGTTTCTCAGTCTTATTTCTTGGTTTCTTAGATAGCCTTAGTTTCTTGGTTTCTCAGATATTCATAATTTCCTGATTATTCAGATAGATATTAATTAATCTTTTCTTGGATTTTCTAGTTTCCCAGTCTTAATTTCTTGGTTTCTCAGTCTTAATTTTATTTGGAATTTCCTGGTTTCTAAGATACTATTAATTTCCTAGTTTCTCAGATAGTAGTCTTAATTTTTTGAATTTCCTGTTTTTTCAGATAGATGTTCTTAATTTCCTTGTTGCTCAAATAGTCTTATTTTCGTGGTTAATATTGATATTTTTTGAAACTTCTATTTCAGAAAGTCTTAATTTCGTGGTTACTATTGATATTTTTTGACACTTTTATTCCTTTGTTTTTGAAACAGCGCCTGAAGAAGAAAAGGAAGCTACCGAAAGAGTTCGAAACCTTCTCGATGAATCTGTAAAAACTGGAAGAGTGGGAGCTTTGTCAGTGGACCCGAGTTTCCTCAAAGTGAATTATCTTCAAGGTAAAGAAAGACAAGATTTTAATGGCTACTTTAATCCCGAAAATGAATTCGTTTATTTTACCAAGTTATATTACTTGACGAGGAGAATGATTTGATTGACAATGTTGTTTCCTCATTTTTGTTCATATTGCTTTTTGTAGTTTATACTTTTAAGTATTAGATGCAATTTTTTTTTTGTATATTTGCTTATTAATGTAATTTTTTTTTCTGTGGCTTTTGATGTAGTGTATAACATATTTATTTATTTATGTTTTTGTAAAGCAAATTTGTGGCATTATTTTTATAAAGCTTTAGTATTTTTGTATTTTTTTGTCACTTATTACAATACATTTAAAATAATTGCAGGCTTACGACTTAGTTTTATTTACCTCGTCTTCTACGAAAAATAAAATAGTGTAATTCCCTTCGCATGCTTCTGTCTCTACATTGTTTATTTATGTATTTAAAAAAAAAATTAACTTTGCATTATTTGTTTTTAGCTTAAAAGCTTTTGTTGCACGTGATAGTTGATGCGTACTAAATCTTTAGCTGCTTTTTTTTTTAAATTTACAAACGTATGTTAAGTGATTGATGAAATTCCTCTGAATATGAATTCCTTAAAAAGTAATTTTAAGATTTCTGAATACTAATCCACTTCTTTTCAGCTGTTGAAACTAAACGAGTCGTCTCTGGAAGCTCCTCGAGTGAGAAAGAAGTAAATACAGCTTCCAGTGGCTTCTCATTTATTGATAAACACAAGTATTGGTTCATTGGAGCAGGTATCGTGGCTTTAATAGTTTTAGCCCTTATTCAAGGAATTGTGACAGTGTGCAGGAAAAAGCGAAGTGAACCGCCTCCAGTTAGCACCAAAGTAAGTATCTTATAGATGAAACTTTTTTCTCAAATTTTAAAGTTTTAAAGTATCCCTTTTCCTAATGTTGTTAACGGTTTATTTAATGTGTTAATATTTTATAAATGAAGAGTGCTCCAGAAGCTCAAACTATTTCTGGAAATGAATTTGGAAGCAGGTCTGCTTTGCTTGAAGACAATCATTCTGAACTAGTTAAGGACCCCTCCTATGGTTCTTTTACAGGCTCTGCCAACTCAAAACCAGGGAGTCCCCTAAACACCGAAAATCCTGGACTAGTCCCTGACTAACCTGGGTATGATAGTAATTAAAATAAAGAAAACGCTCGATTTACAATGTTTGTTACAAAATTTTGCTTGCTTGCTTTTGACTGTACATATATACACAGCACAGCTTGTTATCGGATGCTTTTAAAATGTGATTCAAATGATAAATACTCGCACTCTGATCTGTTCAGTGTTAGAATGTTAATTTCTGTTTCATTGACATATTTGATTTTCAATTGGTTGTTACACTCCATCCTGAAATAGGGCAATGCCCGTGGGTGATGATGATAGCTGTTAAAAAAAATTTTTTTTTATAATTTTAATCTTTTAGCCAGTCTACTGATTGTTCATATATAAACTTGCATCACCTAACTCTCCTCTTTTACTGTTATTTTTTCGTTTTCTTATTTTTTTTCTGTAGCACTGCTATATAAATATTGACACCTATGTGTGGTGAGGAATTAAATACCGTGTATATGTATGTGCATAATCTTTGTTGTTACATGATCACTTATACGGCCTCAAAAAGCATATTTGATATTTGTTGAAGTATTTGAAATATACTTAATTATATATTTTTCAATTTAAATGTTTTGTGTAAATTTTTACGGTGAGGAAGAAGTTTTAGATTATAACTAAATATTAATCTGATTGAATTGGTTAATTTATTTAATTTTAGTCCTATCTGAATTATTTAAAAATTCTATTGAATTCTTGTAATCATTTGTGAATTTTAATTCGATTTTTAATTGGCAATTAAATAATTTTTGGCCAATATGCAAATTTTCTTTTTTAAAGGCAAGGGAGATCTTGCCCAGCTTTCATACTTTTCTTAATTCTTGGTCTGAATTTGATTTTAGTCTTAAAATTAAAAGATTTTGTTAATTTTTGCTAAAAAGTTGAGCTGAACGTGAACGTATTTAATTTGTCAATCTTTTGAGGGTTCATTTTTAAGTATATATGGAGTTCCAACTTGGTATAAGAAAAATCATACAGAGTTTACATTATTTAAAATTTTATAATAGACGAGAAAAAAATCGCATGCGATCTTCAGGAATTAACTTGAAAGCTGATGTCTTGTGTTATTAGTATTTAATAATGTAATTGAAGGACTAGTTTAAGAATCGTTTATGTGGATAAGCCATCCTAATTTGTTTGGGTAATATTTAAAGGAAGTCTCCAACGTGGAGATATTTTTACTAATCTTCAATCTTAGTTGCAATAATAAATTTCTACTTAAAGGTTAAGGCAAGGGATGAATTGCATCAATTTTTAGCACTTATCAGGAACAAGCACTCACTAATCCTAGATTAAGTGCTCCAAATCGAATTTTACATAAACAAAATATATAATATAGTAAATTAGTTGCACCAAACCTCTATCCCATGAATGTGGTTTGTTCATTACCACCACCGCAATATATATAATATATATATATATAATATCATATATAATATATATATATATAATATATAGATACCTAATATAATAGTATATATATAATATATATATAGATATATATTATTATATAATCTAAAAAATATATATATAATATATATTATACTATAATATATTATATATATATATATATATATATATATATATAATATTATTATAATAGATATATATATATACTATATAAAACCGCAAAACACATATATATTATATATATATATATAATACTATATATATATATATATTATATATCATAAAAAAATATATTCTTTTTCTTTCTTTCACCTTCACTTCTTTGCCCCAGATTGGGGTAAGTGCCAATGTACAAGCACGGAAAAGAAAAAAGCAGTAGGAGAACATTGGACAAACGTCGAAAAAAGAAAGCCCCAGCCCTTACCGCGCCCCTCTGCTACGCATTTAATTTTTTTAGTGAGAGTCGATGCATAGGAAAATCGCACCCCTAGAGCCCCTCATGCATGGGACCACGACGGACCTCACTTGGTAAATCGTCATATGTAAGGGTTATCCCCCCATGGCCCAGGTTGGGCCACACCATGCCCCCATACAAAACCCCGCCATTCTCTCCTTATCATGCACCTTATTCTCGCCTCTGCCAAACTCACATTTTCTCTCCTTCAGACATTCGTTCACCGACTCAATCCAATTTCTCTTCGGTCTCCCAGGCCGGTCGGTTCCCAACACACTCACCACTGATACATCGCTTAAGCCAACCTACCTATCATTCATCTCTTTCACATGGGACCAAACCATCTCAACATTACTTTCATTTTATTTTTATTTCTCTCATTTTACCCCTTTCTTCACACCAACACCACTCTCTATATCGTCATTCCTCTCTTTATCAAAATTCTTCTCAAACACTAGCACACCCTAAAATTGTCCATCTGAACACATTGAACTTTAATCTATACTTCTTATTCCAGACCATGGTCTTACTACTATACATTAACACAGGTACAACTACTTCTGTAAGACCCTAGCCACTCAAGACTTAGTCCCTTTGCATTCACCAACGATTTAATTGCACCAGCCACTTCCTGCCATTCACAAACTTTCCTACTACACTCTGGATCGTCCGTTCCCTTCTTCATCAACATATACCTAAATATTAAAACTCAAGACACTTGTTCCAAGCTGCTTCCACCAATCTAACATAACTTCACACTGAGAGGTGCTCACCACAACCATAACCTTACTCTTATCCACGTTTACTTTCAAGCCTCCTTTCAACACACCCTGCCAAATCTCTCTATCAAATTCTCTCAAACTCTCTTCAGATTCGCCACACAGAAAACCAAATCATCCGCATATAATTAGGTGAGGGCACCCTCCCACTCAACTCCATTTCTCCACCATTTTCTAACACCATTTCCTGCCATCCCCACCTCAAATTCTTCAATAACCCCTCCAGAGTTATACAATTGTAATAACCAAGGAACTAAACACAAACCCTGTCACTCAACCCGCTATAATCCTAAACCATCACATTGACACATATCTTACACCACGCTTCACTTCGTCATACATCTTTTGATTCCATTGCGAAGCCTACCACCAACACCATATATCACTAAATTCCTGCCATAACTCTTCCCTATTAACTCTATCATACGCCTTTGCAAATCCATAAAACCCAAATACAATTTATTCTTCTTCTCCCTCATTTTCCAATCATTTGTTTCAAGTGTTTTTTTTAAAGATTTTGATCCAACACCATCCTCTACCCACTTTTAAAAGCATATCGTTCTTCACCAATCTGTCCTTCAGTCACTCGACGCACTCTTTCGACCAAAATACCAGCATATATCTTCCCTACAATACTCAATAAACTAATTCCCCTATAATTCCTACAGTTACCCTTATCCCCCTTACCCTTATACAAGGGTACTATTACCTCTCCTCCAATCCCTTGAACTATACCCTCCATAAAAAAACGCTTTATTAACACGACTTCCAAATCCAATCAATCACCATCTGCCTCCGCTTCTTGTTCATTTCACTAGTAATTTCATCTATACTCTGAGATTTACCATTCTTCAACTTTCTCACCCTACCCAATTACCTCCTCCTTACTAATACCTTATCCCCCAAAATACCTATTCCTTCTTGCACCCATCAAATCCACACATGTTCACTATCAACACTTCATTACTGCCAATGTTATACAGATTTTCGAAGCGTTTCCTCCACACTCCTCACATCACATTTCATCAGTTTACAAATAGCTACCATCCCTATCATTATTCCAAGCAGAGTTCCCCTTATTCTCATTCTTAACCTTTCGCGCTCCTTTCCAAGAAGAGCTTCCTATTTCCTGTATTGTCCTCATTCATCCTCCTTCCAAAACTGTTCATTTACCTCTTGTTTTCTTCCACGTAAACACCTTTTAGTATTTCTTTTTTCCTCCTGTATATAATTTCAAGCATCTTTCTTTTGAATCTTCCATCATTTGCTTTTTAGTACATTCAACCACGCTTCTTTTTTACCATTTAACCGCTTTCATCACCCTCTTCATTCCATCAATCACTGTTAACATTCTTACTTCTACTGTTAGGCAACATCCACACACTTCCTTTGCACTACTAACAATTGCTTCCTTCCATTTGCTCCCCAGATTTGCTCAGTTCAATTGTTCACATTCACACCGTTTTCTAGCGAGCGCTTTACTTACTTATCCTTATTATCTTCTCACTTAACTTCTCACTCTTAAATTTTAGCCTACTTCCTTTCGTATCACCTTCCTCTCCATCCAAGCCCCCACTAACTTAATTTACATAGAACAACATAATGATCCGATAATCCCATTCCTAAACCTCTCACTGATTTAACATCCAACACATACTTCAACATCTCCTTCTTCACCAACACTTAATCAATCATACTTTTCACTTCGATACCATTCTACCTACACCAACTCTAGTTATACTTATGGATACTCTTGTGTTAAAGAAAGTATTACATACACAAATACCTCTCCTTCACAGAAATCAATCACCTTCCATCCATTCTCCTTTTCTCCCGCCACCCCAAACCACCTGTTATATAAAGCCACCTGGTATACCATCCCTTTTTTGATCACCTATCAACCAATTCAGTCCCCCAAAAATATATCATCTGAACTCCTACTCACCCATCCAGGAACATCATTCAGACTTATCCCAAAAAAATCGTTTACAGCTCTTCAACGTTTCCCTTCAGATGGACCCATTACGTCACAACCACACATACTTGACCTTTTCAAACTTAATTTAACCATTAGGATTCTAGGACTCACACAATCAAAGTCTACCATTGCTTCATACCACAGGTCACTGATCAAAATTGCAACTCCTTCTCTTCTCTCTCATTCTCTTCCACACCAACACGCACACATTTCACATCACACCACTTAATTTTCACCTTTTCCTTTCATCTTTGTTTCAGTCACAGCGAGCAAAAATCAAATTTGCCCTTTTCGTAAATACATCCATCACCCTCTCCTCTCAACATTTATTCCTCTGACTATCCATGTACCCATACGATTCATACATTCTCGCCGAGATAGAAAGTCGTTTACGGCGATCACGACTTTCTCCGAGGCTTATTTAAATAAATATTTATACTATATATATTATATATAATATAATATATATATATTATACCTATATTTTTTTCATAATATATGATACCATAATAACTATATGTTATATTCTTGAAAGTAAAGGCTATAGCCATAATATATATAATATATATTATAATAATATATATATATATATAATAATATTAAAAGAGTACGTCGAATGACTGAGGGACTGATTGGTGAAGAACAAGGTCCATTTAGAAGTAGTTGAGGATGCGAGGATCAAATTTTTACATCGAAACAAATGATTGATATAATGAGAGAGAAGAAGAATAAATTGTATTTAAGTTTTATGGATTTGCAACAGGCGTATGAAAGGATTAATAGGGAAGTTCTGTGGCGCGTGCTAGTGATATATGGTGTTGGTGGAAAGCTTTTTGAATGTAATCAAAGTGTGCATGAACGATTGTGAACGTGTGTAAGAATAAATTGGTTTAAAAGAATTGGTTTAATATTTTATACATCAAAAAGTGTTATGTTTCCTTGGTTAATCAATTTGTATATGGATGGGGTTATGAAAGAATTAAAGGTAGGAGTGGCAGAGGATGGTATTAGAATAATGAAGAATGGAAGCGAGTGGAGGGTGCCATACTTATTATATGCGGGTGTTTTTGTGGGTGATTGAATGAGTTGAGAGGATTGAATAGAGGGGTTTGGCCAGGGGTGTGTAAAAGGAGTTGAAAGTAATAGATAAGAAAGAGTAAGGTTATGGTAGTAAGTGAAGGGAGTTCAGCGTGTAAAGTTTTTGTGATGTGAGCAAACTGGAACAGATGGTGTCTGTCTTGAAAATGGCTCATTTAGAATCTATAAATAGTTGCGAGAAAAGAAATGGAAATAGTGCCCACATCGCTGCACCGTACTCGAGTAGCGGATAAACAGTTGTGAAAGGGTAGGAAGGGTGCGCTGGGAGCAGAATTGAGAGTCCTTGGTGGATCCCTGTCCGATGAAAGGAAGCTAACAAGGTGTCTCAATGTGGACAGCGCGTGACACCGGCGAGTTTATGCATAAGCGGTAATGTTATTGCACGCTGTGCTAATGAGGATTAGATAGCTGAAAACCCAAATGACCAATGGTCCTAACGCGCAATCTGAGGCGACTAGGTATAAGATCTAAGGTAGGCACTGATGATGTGTGCTCGCGTTCAGAGTGGATCAATCTTTTAACGGAGCGGTATAACAGGCTGTAGAGAAACAAGTGCATAAAAGCAAATGGGCAGAGGCCGGAAATGAACGCCGATTCAGCGACAAAAGATCTGACGTCTTCCCACTAGAGCATCGGATGATACGAAGAAAAGGCCGCCAAAAGCACGAGAAGTAGAGAAATAAAAACCATAGCCTGACGGAAGGTACACCAACCTCTGTCCGAATGCAAGATGAGAGTAATAGGTCGCCATATGCTGCCAACCAAAACCATGAAAATGATGATAACTTCCCGCCCGACTTCCAAGATAAGGCCTAGTGAATTCAGTAGCCCACAGACGGACTAAGCGCGATGCAAGCCACAATCAGAGCACACGTTCGAGCCAGATGAATTGTGTTTGTGAACTCGACCCGCGGCGCATCGTCTGCCTGGGCGCGAAGATAAAGTTTGCGACTCGTGGAGTCACGGGTAAGAAAATACCATTCTAGATAGAGAGAAAGGCAAGATAGTGAGATACTGGGCATGTTGGCGCGCGAAAAACGCGCGGATCACCAATACCAAACCAATATTAAAGGAGACTAACGCATATACAGCCAGTCTATATAGCACAAATAACACGAGGCACCATGAAGTAAGAAAATGAAGATATGTGCGAGAGTTTATGCACGCAAAACGACAGGGAAAGAAACATAACCCCACTTGACATGAGAACCCAGTGATCTAGGGTTATAAAGGGGACGTTAAGGAAGGGCTGTTCTTTTCGACTTTCCGCACGTTTCTTCTACTGACTTAACGCACCTCCCCCCAATCTGGGGAAAGGAGGTAGAAAGTGATTGATAATATATATATATATATAATATATATATATTATATATATATATATATATATATATATATATATAATATATATATTATATATATATATATATATATATATATATATATATATTATATATAATATATATTATATATAATTATTATATATTATTATATTATATAATATCATATTCTTCTCTCCCAAAGACTGGGGGATAAGGTGGCGTGACACTATATGCACCGGAAACCAGAAAAGTTAGTAGAAAGAATTATGACACAAGTCGAAAGGAAAATCCAGGTCCTACCGCCCCCTTTTTACCGTATTAGTCGAGGAACTCGTCGCAGATCAGAAAAATCCACCGTAGAACTTCACGGGACCGCGGAAAGTACTCACTATGGCATCTCGTCAATTGTGGGGTTCATCCCTTGGCCCAGGGGGCCACAATCATACCGTCTCACAAAACCCCACCATTCACTCATATTATGAACCTTTCTTCTCGCCTCTGAAAAACTCAAACTTCTCTCCTCCATGCATTCCTTTACTGACTCAATCCACTTTTTCTAAGGCCGCAGCCGATCGATTCCCAACACACTCACCACTATACATCCGCTTAACCAACCGACTATCATCCATCCTTTCCACTTTACCAAATCATCTTAACGTGCTTTCATTTATTCTCTCATTTACCCTTTTCTTCACACCACACAACTCTCTAATACGTTCATTCCTCCATTTTATCAATTATTTCTCACACCTAACATGCCCTAAGATTGTCCATCTTCTGAACACATTTTACTTTAGGATCTATACTCTTATTCCAGAACATAGTCTCACTACTTATACATTAACACAGGTACAACATACCCTCATGTAAGACCCTAGCACACTCAGACTTAGTCCCTTTACATTCACCAACGATTTTATTGCACCAGCCACTTTCCTGCCATTCCCTAACTTTTTTACTACACGATGCATCATCCGTTCCTTTTCATCCCAACATATATCTAAATATAATTAAAGCTCGGACACTTTTTCAGCTGTCTAACCTCAAAAAATAACTTTTCACACCCGAGGACTTGTCCTCACTCACAACCATAATCTATTACTCTTATCTACGTTTACTTTCAAAGCCCCTCCTTTTACCAACACCCCTGGCCAAAAAAATCTTTTTTTTTCTTTTCTTCAAATCCTCAAAACTCTCTTCAGATTCTCACCCACAAAACCAAATCATCCGCACTTAAGCAGAGGCACCCTCCACTCTCTTCCATTCTCCATCATTCTAACACCATCTCTTGCCACTCCAACTCTAATTCTTTCATAATCCCTACAACAAATTGAAATAACCAAGGAGACATAACACATCCCTGCCTCACTCCGCTATTAATATTAACCAATTCACTTTTCGACACCATTTATTCTTAACACACGCTTCACTATCGTCATATATACTTTTGATTCCATTCAGAAGCCTACCACCAACACATATATGAGTTTGACCTGCCCGTAGAGCTAAACCTTATTAAATCACTATCATTACGCCTGTTGCAAATCCATAAAACCTATATACAATTTATTCTTCTTCTTCCTCACTTGTTTCAATGTAAAGATTTGATCCTCACATCCTCTACCACTCTTAAACGCACCTTGTTGTTAACAATCAGTCCTTCAGCCGCTCGATGCACTCTTTCGACCAAAATGACCAAAGCGTTATATCTTCCCCCTACAACACTCGATAAAACTAATTTCCCTATAATTCCTAAGTTTACCCTTATTTTTCCCTCACCCACATATTAAGGGTACTATTACTGCTCTCCTCCAATTCCTCGGAACCTATACCCTTCACAAACGCTTTTTACACAACTTCTAAATCTATCAATCACCATCTTGCCTCCGATCTTGATCATTTCACCAGTTAATCATCTATAACCTGCAGATTTGCATTCTTAACTTTCTCACTCGATTCCATTACCCCTTCCCTTACTAATGACCTATCCCCAAAATAACCTATTCTTCTTTTTGCACCTTCAACCCACACACTTGAACCCTCTTCATTTACTGCCACTGTTTTGCAAAAATTGTCGAAGTGTTCCTTCCACACTCACTTCAACACCATTTCATTCAGTTACGAAAGCACCATCCCTGTTCATTATTCTAAACAGATTCCCCTTATTCTCATTCTTAACCTTTCGTTCTTCCTTCCAGAAGAACTCCCTATGTAAGTCCCTATTCATACCTCCTTCCAAACTGTTTATATAATATATATATCATTATATATATATTATATATATATATATATCATATAATATATAATATAATATTAATTATCATATTATATATATATATAATAATCATAATATCATATATATAGATATATATATATAATATATTATATGATATATATATATATATGATATATTAATATAACTAATATCTATATAATATCTTTATTACTGCATAGCATATATAACTAGTATGATATATACCTATATTACTGTACTATGATAAGCTACATCTTATACAATTTATAAATATTTAATATAATTATAACCGTTTTTCTGAAAGTCTAGTTATTACAATAAGATAAATCTATTGTATAATAAGTGAACGTAGATTATAATAATGTGTTCTTAGGTCCTCTACTCCTAAAAAATGTACATAAATTACCTTTATAGTTGCATTCCTAAATATATTCACGTTATGTCTCGGCCTCAGCTTGAAACCAAATACCACACTCACATCCACGTCGCAATGCTCAAGAGTATATTCGACTCCATTTGGAAGCTTGCCTCATACGCATATATATATATATCTACTCGGGTAAGGTTTGCAATGGAAGTGATAATTTGTTTATTGAGTGTAACTGCTAAGTAAGTGTGTCCTCATTTATCTCAGACCTACTCATTTCCTCGCACAGGAGTTACTTGTATTGTGTGGATTCAGAATGACGAATAGTATATACTGAGAAGTTCCTTTTTTAGCTGACTTCTCACACAGCTGAGAAATAATGGTTCAAAATAACTCTGGTGAACTGTCGCTGCAGTTTGCTTACTATTATATTCATATCGTATTTCGGAAACCGAATCAAAAAAAAATATAATGTTTAGTTTTGCTATGTTGTATTCCCTCAAATTTTACGTTGATTTACAACAGTTTTCATACTTTGTTATAAAATCCTTAGGATGATATAATCTGTTAAATCTTAAGTATTGCACTAGTTTAATATTACTCTCTGGTAGTCTTTATGCTTCATCATTTTTAACTATATTACTGCCACTCACTATGAGACACGCTCGATTCCTCACAATTGCTATACCGTATCCCATTTAGTTCTCTCTCGCAGCACTAAAGATTCACTCTGTGTCGATGTGAATAAATGCGTTAGTCAACAATCCTAGTTGTTCTTTTCATTGTAGTGCTGGGATCATATAATTATTTATTCTTTCAGTTCTTGTTTCAAACATCACATTAACTCCATGTGGTTTTCGACTCTCATAGCCACCTACACTGTTCTTCTTGTCATATCGTGAATTGAATACGCTTCGAGTCGACCGGTATGGGGAATGTTTCGATTTCCGAGGGAAATGTCGACCTTTCATTAATTATCATACTCTTTTATGTGACATATAAAAAGCAGAGAATGCATCCGGTCTTCCTGGGCTATAACGCTTCACAAACATTGATTTCTAAAACAATTTTTCTGTAGCTATACTCTCTGGGTCCTATTTTGCTAGTGTATCTAGTTAGAGACTTTTGTGCCAGATATCTGCGAGTGAAATCATATCCAAACATCTAATCCTCACAGAAGAGGTCGTTCCTCGCTTCTTCGCAAAAATTAGCAGAATAGTATATATGGCTCCTCACTCCTTCTATATGGCTAAAAGACTTTATCTGGTCGTGTGCACTAATAATATTACTCTATCGTTTTGAAATTCTATCCAAGACTGCAGAATACAAAGAATATTTAGGTCAATAATTTTTTTTTTTATACTTAATAACTAATAATAAATCTTTCAGAAATGTTTTCGAGAGTGAGTCTGGAATTTACACTCTCCTTGGACTATTTTTTCCGTTATATTAAATGATATATTTTTAGCAGACTTAAAATGGACTCTGACATCCCTAAGGGTGCACACAATAATGACTTCATGGTACCTAAAGTTTTCAACACAGATTATAATATATAAAATAAAGAGAATCTGTGACACTCGCTCTCTACCACAAAACAAAAATGTCCCGTTAAAAAAAAAATATGTTACTAGCTGTCCCATTTTCATCTTATTCTAAACTTACTTTTCATGCATCGTTTGGCACAGTACCGATGACGTCTAAGAGATTACTTTTATTAACAAGAAATTTAATTTAGCAACATGGAACTTATTTCTCTCATAATCATTGCGCATAAAATTACAGAACTTATGCAGAACTTACAAAAACTATATTACCTGTAGAGTTTATTAACATTACGCATGTGAACAGTAACAATTATCGAACGAGGATCATCGAACTACCAAAATACAAAAACACTGGTATGATGATAAGAAACTGAACTGTGACTTAAGAATCTGACGTTATAATCGGTGTAGTTGATTTTTGCAGAAATATAGAACTGGTAGGTGGATATATTTGTTTTTCATAGAGATGGAGATAAAAATCAAAATGAAATTTATGGTTCAATTTCCCGTGGTGGATTCAGGTAATATACTTATGTTCTCGTACAGACCTACGTGTGAAATAATTACGCAATCTCTTTAAGTAGTGAGAAAACTTCTCACAATTCTGTTTTAACTCTCAAGACATATTGAATATCAATGAAAAAGAATAGTATAACTTCAAGAGAGATTTCTTTTGAGCTATTACGTATGTTGACAACAAAGTGAGAGTATTTGAAGTAAAGGGAGTGGTGGATATTAACTGGGATAAACACATGAAAAACAAAAGTGTGTAAACGCACTATAAAATTACTCACAGGTGTGGAAGGATCAAATGTCAAAATTCTGTTATTAGGTATATCGTAACTAAGAAACGATCGCCAAGAAAATATTTGTACTATAACTAAAACGAGCAAACTACGGTGCGCTATCAACAAGAGAAACTCTCTCTCCGAAACTGCGTCGACATTTACTATGACGTCGTAAATCTAGATTGATCCTGTTTAAAAAATTTATTCTATAGCTCCAGTGGCGGGAGTGGGTGATAAGCTTTGTTCCGTGTGCTCAAAACCTCTGGAAAGACACTCGGCTTAGCCGCTTGTATGTCGAGTATGATATTGTGGTTTGTTGTATGGTGTGTGCTGATTAGATATTGCTAATAGTTCTTCATAAATATGTTTTACAAATCAAAAGCCAGAGAGTATCGATGATATAATGTGTAAATTATTTGTTTTAAATAAATTATATATATATTGATATATTATATATATATATAATAATTTTGTTATATTGATATGTATATAGGTATTAGTATTATGTATATTTATATGAATGTTAATATGATAGGTATTATGTATGTATTAATGTATGTATGTGTATGTACTGATTATGTTTAGTGTGATAACAGTATATTTGAGTGGTATAGTGTAATTACTATGTTAATGATAAATGCTACTTATACGTATGCTTATATATCACGAAGAATTGAGAGCTTTTCTATTATCAATATGGACACTTTGAGATTGATTTTTATAGAATGGAGGAATTACCATATATATATGGTAAAAGTGGTATATATATATATATATATATATATATATGATATAGTATTATATATATATATATATATATATAATATATATATATATATTATATATATATTTATATAATATATATATATATATATATAATATATCATGAAGTCATTTAACCTGGAAAAGAAGCTCCCTTAAGGGGAGTTTCTTCTTTCTGTCACGGTGAATTTCTACACTTTAAGTGTTTGTGATTCTAGAATTGGCTTTCTGAGAGCTGGGGATATCGAAAAGTTCAATAAAAGTATCGGCATTTAAACATTATTTTCCTTTTCTGTAGCATAATCTGCTTTCCCTATTCAGTAAACTCAACTATAACAAGAATAGTAAAATTCCACCGCCTATCCATTCAACAAATGTATTATAGCGTGTACGCTCTTCATTATGTTCCCATTTCCTGACCATACTTCTGCTTATTCATAATTTACGTATCTTTAAACTAAATTTTTACCAAAAACTCCACATTAAAAAGTCACACTTAACGTTGTAAAACAACACCCAGCAGCAAATACAGCAGATACCAGGATGTGGATCGGCAACAGCAGCCTATGGGTTTTTGTGTGTACATGCAATGTAAGGTTCGCTTTGGAGCGTTCTTGGCTTTAGTTGCGGGTGGATTTATCTCGCGGCAAACGATCTTCTCTAGTCATCAACACTCTCTGGGATTATACTTACACAAATGCCTAAGACATGTAATCAGTATCATGACCCTCACTGCATTTGAGGAAGTGCATTCGGACGTCTAGAATGTTGGTGTCGCACAAATTATAACATACATATATTGTGTTTTGTTGGAAAGAATTTGGAAAATAGGTGTGTGGTTGTAAGATCCTCCCCCACTTACCAACATAACACAAAGTTCTTCTATGAAATTATATATGATCTTTAATGACATTTAAATCGTGTTTCACACTAGCAACCACATACTCTACTCATCATTTTACTTGTTATTCAATAACATTATTTTCGAAGCAATCCTATCGGTTTGCGATAGGTATGATATATTAGGTTATAATATATTTATAGTAGTGACACACATAGTTTGGTTGTATATAATATCTTGTGAATAAGAAATGAGATATTGAGAGATAAAATGTAGGATATAGTACAGATAATAGAGTAGGATATAAAGAGTTATAATGAGGATACTCTGGACTTCACTTATTTTTAATAAGCATTAGTAACGATCTACCCTTACGCTAATGTCTAATAAAATCGATACCAGGTAATCACTGTGGATTGCTAAGTCTAAGTTAAAGTTGAAGTTTCTAGTAAAGCTTTACTGGGAAACACGATGAAATATCAAAGCTGTGTATGGCAAGATTGAATAACAATTTATTAATACTATTTACATGAACTATGATCACTAGAGTAGAAAAAAAAGATTAGCTCGCCCAATTTAAAGGTACTACGGTGGAAGGTTATGAGTTTTTAAATTTTCTAAAATATTCGATTAAGATGCATCATATTTTCGCTTGTAGGTATATTATAGAATTTGAACTCGATAGATATACTATATACGTAATATATATATATATTATATAAAGAATAATTGAAACATACTACTTCACACAATTTTAACAGTATAATATCTCCTTATATAAAAGTTGAGGAATAAGAACTTCACCAGGTCAGTTACTCCCAGGTAGTAAGTATATAACTATATATTATATAATATACCATACCAATATTATAATTAATATACTATATAGTATCTATATATATATATATATATATAATTATATTAAATATTAATATATTACTATATATATATATATATATATATATATATATAATTTATATATATATTTAATAAATATCATTATATATACTAATGCTTTTTATATAAATTCTGTAAGATTATTATATTAATAATAAAGTAATAGTTAACGAATAAATAGTTATTATAGAATAGAGATAAAATATATTTCAGTCCTTCTTTCTGAGTCATACTATGTAGACCAAGTAACTAAAACGATTCCCCTTTCCATTATCATTATGTATTTCTAATTAGTATAATATATATAATATATATATATATATATATATAATATATATATATATATATGATATATAATATATATATATATATATATAATTAATACTATATATATATTATAATATATATATATATATTATATATATATATTATATATATTATATATATATATATTATATATATATATATATATATTATATTAATATTATAATAATAAATATAAGCTTTATATAGGTATAAATAATCGAAATGGAAACACGCACGTATAATAAAGATATAAGATTGGAAGTAGACTCCAGTCTCCTTTGATCTAAATACAGCTAGCCTAGTGACGGATAAGTAAATTGGAGAAGGCTCATCTATCGAGAATAAAGTATATATGGTAAGAAGGTGAAAGAGCTAGAAAAGTTTATAGGTAGTATTAGTTATGCCATTATAGTCCCAAAACATTAGTGACTCAGATCACTTTCTCAAAAGCGCTATGGTCAGGTGTTTGAATAGGTTAAAGATTAGTGAATGTTTTACCATTAATTATACAGAGCGTTTGGAAAGCTTCATACGTATATAGACGGTATAAGCAATGTATATATTCATTTCACGTATATCATAATTGAGCGTTAAAGTACGACGCTATCTTTCACGTTTTAAAATCGCTTGCGATATCTAGTATATATATAGGGGTATATATATATAATATTATAATATAATATTATAATATATATATATATTTTAATATATATATAATATATATTAAATATATATTATATATATTGCTAGATATAATATATATAGTATATATATAATCTATAATATATATATATATATATAATATTATATTATATATATATATTAATATTATTATATATAATATATATATATTATATTTATAATATATATATATATATATATATATATATCATATATTTATATATATTATATTATTTTTAATTTATTAATTTATTAATATATTATAATATATATAATAATAGTATAATATATTATAATTATTAAATATATTATATATATATAATATTATATATATAAACATATTTATTATAATTTATGGTAAGGGCAGCATCTCTACCCTTTTACTATATATATAAACTATGGTGTTAACTTGTAATATATGCATCCGTTATTAAATTTTAATGATTGTTTCATAAATCTGGAGTTAGAGGCAAAGGTATTCATTTGTAAGGCGCATTATTACCGTAATATAATCATGAGTTCGCACGCAAATTCTAGCCTAGAGGTAATAACGCCTGGCAGTTGAGAGGAGGTCATATAAAGGGCAGTTAGCGTCTCTAGTGTTAGAATATGAAGAGATGAATTAGCGTTGAGTTAATAGATCTTCTAAGCCATAAGAAGATATAGATAATCAGGTTCGCATTTTAAGGCTTTCAGGTCATGGAAACAGAACGGAAACTTGTGTTTTACTTATAGGGATCTTGATTATATATTATTATTTCACCAATTTATTATTAACATGTACTAGTGGAATTAGTCTTTTGTGTATGTGTAACAACAAGTTGAATTGCATTTTTTAATATTTGTATCTTACTCAATTGACATCATTACCTTTCTATGTGATATTAATTAGGTCTTTAGAATAATAAAGAATAAACAGTAACTATTCCTTTTCATGTATCACTGTATTATACTTCGTACTAAGAGGGTTATTACATATGAATTTTTTTTTTTTTTTTTTTTTTTATTTTTTTTTTTTTCCTGTAAGCCTCAGAATTTGCCTCTTTTATCATAATTTTGAATATTTTAATTGACTTGTGAACAAAGGTATAAAAATTTATTAAAAGATATTATATAATGGGCATTCGTAGCCGATTATGATTTCACAAAATTATAATAATAGATTCCCCAACTTAAAGAGGGGTGATGTTTCTCTTTTTTAATTTAAAATCTTCCTCAAATACCCACTGAGCGCGTAATATTTTTCTTAAATATAAAAATTTGACTAAAATAATTCATTATAACCATGGATTAACAATTCGAGTAATTTACACTAAAGTGTACGAGAAACCGTAATAAATAACATACCGCATCTTTGGTTCTTTATGGGGAATTAAACGGCCAAGATTTTAAAAATTGTCACTAAGCTTTCCCTTAGAGTGTTCAACGCGTATTTTCCGGAAAGCAACATGCGATACCTTCATAAATATTGTCCATTTGAAATAAAGTTTCTATTTCTATTTTTTCTATATTTTTTGTCCATTTTAAAAAAACATTATTTGGACAAGGCCTTCATCTTATTGGAAACGTAGGTAAATTAATTTTATATTGTTAATTACATATATATAATATCATTGATGGGCAAGTTCCAGCTTTACTGTTTTAACTCTCTGATTTAACTCATTCGAATGTTTGTACGTTTTTTTTTTGTTCCTCTTTTTCGTCTTTTTCTTTTTTTTTTTTTTTTTTTTTTTTTTTTTCCTTTTACGGGTAGTTTCGTTCGTTGATATACATATTACGCCCAGCTTTTATGGTGGAATTTCTGATCTTTTTAAATACACTTATTTCGACTCAAATGGCTTTATTTAGAAAATCACATTAGATCTATTTTATATTTTATTATTATTTATTATTTATTATTATTATTATTATTATATTTATTATTTAAATATTTAATTATTATTATTATTTTTATATTATTATTTAATTATTCACTGTAATTAATTAATTTAAATAATTCACACTATAATTAGATTTGTAGATTAATCAAAAAAAAAATATGTTCGTGTCCGCTTTTAACTTTCTTATAACAGTTCCTATCATTCTTGTCATTTTTTTCTAATGTTCGAAACATTTTTCACAAGGCGTAGGGGTTGAGGTAAATAGTGTATTGTGGACTTCGAGTATCTCTTTGTTTTCGGAACAAAACCTTCACTTTGTGGAACCTTTAAGCTATTCTTGGCTAGATTTGTGAACTCAGTCGTTTGTTTTAACAAGTTGTGAAGCGGCTTAGTATAGGCTTATAAGATCTAGTGTATTGATCATCTCTCTATATTCAACTCTGATGATATTTTGTTGTATCTGATTTCTTTCTTGAATGCCAGTTTTCGCTTATGCTACTGATTTTTTTTTTTTTTTTCAAATTATCTTGTATATCGCTTAATTAGGTATTGGGCTTTAATTAATCTCTGTCACTTCCTCGGGAGTATAATCCAACCAATATTCTATGTAATAACCCTTTGACGAGTTAATACAGTGATAATGAAAAGGAGTAGTTACTTTTATTCTTTTATTCCTAAGACTAATTAAATCACATAGTAGGTAATGATGTCAATGTAAGAACAATTTAAAATGCAATCAACTTGTTGTTCAACACAAAAGGCTAATTCACAGTCATTAATAAAATTGGTGAAAGTTAATATAACAAGTCCCTATAATCAAACACAATTTCCCGGTTCTTTTCAATGAGCCGAAGCTTAAAATGCGACCTCTCTTCTTATGGCTTGAGATCTTACTCTAACGCATCTCTCTTCATATCACACGAGACGCTAACTGCCCTTGCCTCCTCTCAAATGCCAGGCGTTCCTCTGGCAGCATTTGCGGCGACTCATTTTTACGGTAATGGCGCCTTACAAAGAATCGTTGAATATTTCTCTTATACAATGAAACAATAATTAAAATTAAATGGTACGGTTGCATATTATAAAATTAAACATAATTTTTTATAAGTTAAGGGTAGAAAAATTTGCCCTTACAAAGTTTTTTTTTTTTTTTTTTTTTTTTGTTTTTTTTGTAAGTGAATAGAGATCTTCAGAATGGCTGGGTAATTATTATTTCTTACAATACTATAGAGAACATAAAACATATATAACCAGACCTTATTAATTTTACAATATCCAATACAATAATGATTTCATTTCATTCTTCATTTCAATTAAACCTTATTACAGAATTGTAAGACCGACCCTTTATTAAGAAGATAATAATATATATATTCATATAAATTGAGATCCAAGATTAAGATAGGTATAAGAGTTGAATTTGTATTTGACTATTGTAAGATATCCGCATAGAGGAATGTGATTATTCGTTTGACAACGTTGAGCGAGTTTTCGAGAGAAGTAACTTTATCAGGTATTATATGAATACTCATTACTGAGTGGTATATGTACCTTCACCAGTGAAGTCAATAATGTGAACCAATTATTTTCTCTAAAAAATTCTTACATATTATCTCTCAATATAATATCTGATAACTTAGTCTTCCGCAGCGAACGCGCGAGCTAAGTGCCAAATTGCTTCCAAGCGCGTATGATTCTCTGATCTCATACCTCTTCACATTTACTTATCTATAACCTAAAAATAGAAATCAATTAGTGTGTCCCTGTACGCGCTCTCTCAGTCACAGAACCTATTATTACCCCCACTCCTATCTGCCTTTGAAGCTCCGCTCATTAATATTTAAGAATTCTCCTCTCTCTGCGAATCTGATCAAATCTAAATTTTTTTCTCATACTCTTATTCTATGCCTAGTATGCGTACTCGTGAAAAGAAGAATAATATCTAATAAGAAAACGCCATCTCCTTAGCCATAACTTCTTGCTCCGTTTTATACCAAGAGCTTATACTCTTAATAGAGACAATTCTTACACTCACATTTAAATAACACACAGCATACTCAACAATCTCTCACTTTCGCTTCCTCCAGCACAAATTCACACAGACACACCACACACACACACACAACAACCACACAATACATCAATAGGAACTTCATCAAAATTCGTCGCTTAGTGCTATCATCATATATTTATCTATTATTATTATTTTTTTATTATTTTTTTATTTATAATTATATTTAATTATTATTATTATGATTATATTATTATTATTATTATTCTCTTCTATTATTTATAATTATTATTTATATTTTAATTAATCATATTATTATTATTATATTATTTATTTATTATTTTTATTTTTCTAAATTATTATTTATTAATTATTATATTTATATATTGACTTTTATTCTTATATTATTTAATTATTATTTATTATTTAAAATTATATACTTTTTGATTTATTAATTATTATTTATTATTATTAATTATATATATATAATTATTATTATTTGGATGTAGTGAATAATAATTCTAAGTGGTTCTTTCGTTACTTCTTCAACTCTCGTGACCTCTATGGCAATTAAATCATGATGCGCTATACGGTTAATCTTCCCCCCGCTCAAATATATTCATTCATTTTCTAAGTTATTTTTTAACCCTCCCTCTCGTTTTCGTTAACATTACTTATACTTTATAACTACCTCTCTATGCTTTGTAAGGTCGAGCTACGTACTAAATATCAAAACCAGACTCTCGCTCTCGCACCTTCTACCCGTTCATCTGGATGAGACGATAAATGATATTCAACGGGGGGATAACCCCCTCCCCCACCAGATCGTTTTCGCTCATCTGTAATAGATAGCAGTTACATGACTCTAAATAACCATTTACTATCTCCTCGTCCCTAAGTTTCTTATCTAATACGTAATTTCAGAGTTATCTATTATTTAACTAGTATAATATATATTGTTTCATTATTAGTGAGTAATTATCTAAACATATTTAATATATATACCTAGTATTATATAACTCATGCTATGTTATTTATTATAATTATATACCATTATATTAATTACCATTATGATTTATATGTCTGTTCATATTATTATATATTAATTACTATATATTGCCAACCCCTCAATGATCAAGATTGCTATATTTGATCCATATTAAAATTATTTGGAAAATACCCTCCTTTTGATAATATGCATTTATGAAAAATCAATATGATAGATAATAATATAAATATAAATAAATGTTTCTCTATTTATCCTCGACGGGTAACAAAAACTCTTTAGTCTTGCTCTCCCCCCGGATATTTCGGATAACCCCCATAAGTAAATCCCCCAAAATTCCTATAACGAATACCAGCAGAATGTCTGTAATCATGTGCATATAATTCCTACCGCTAGGTTATGATTATTATTATTTATTATATAATAATTAATATTTTCTATTATTATAGTTACTATTACGATATATTATAATGTTAATTTGATAAAAATTATTAATTATTACTTATACTAAATCCCGCCACTTTACTCTCTCGCTTTCAATCTACTTTATAAAAAACTCGCAAAGTTTCTTACTAATTACAGTTATTATTGTTACTTGATTATATAAATGAATTATTGTAAAAGTTATTTCTAAAATTGTTACCTCTAATAT
>JABUQX010022573.1:32500-38859 GCA_015478945.1 Trachelipus rathkii | reverse complement strand
GTATATTAATTAAATTAAATTAGTATGTTTCATAAACTATACATTCGAATTTATCTTAATTAAACAAGCTGGTAATAACTTCAGTGACATTTGAATTAATAAAATTGGTTTTGTGACAGCTAATGTGAAGTGTTAAACTGAGTAATTTTAGCTGACCATCTGTCAGTTATATAAGGTTCAAATGCGCAAATATTTTTAATTTCTTCAATAAAATCCAGTCTTATTTAAGAATTGGACGCATAAAAGTCTTAGGTGAATGCGTCGAGCTCATAATCGACTGGCACAGCATTTCCATTGAAACTCCAATTATGAGAAGCATACGCCGAGAAAGCAAAAGCTGCGAATATTTTCATCGACATTTGATAAAAACCAAAGAGCGATAAATAGAGCTCAATGTTTACAGATAGTTAGTTGTTACGCTATTAGGTCTTATTTATTACATTTTGATTCCATTGCGCTTAGCTTATAGAGTACAAGAAAAGATATAATTTTTATTTTTTTTAAACATAATGGTGAAATTGATAGATTATACATTCCTGATTGATCGTAATCTTAAACTGGCCACTTCTAAAGTCGCCAACTTATACATATATGTAGAATATATATATAACGTAGAGCTATATATAGTCAGTTAATAGGTTATGATATATATATAATAATATATATTGTTGAGTGTATATATAAATAGAATAGGATATACTGTAGGATATAAATAGCTAGTATAGTATATATACTTGATACCAACCGACTCACGGTCGGAAACAATGCCCTTCATCAAAAAGAGGGGCGGAAAAAAAAAATAAACAAATAAGATACAATAATAAATTAAAGAGAAAATACATAAAGAAAAAAAAAAATACCTAAAATAACATGAAGAAAAGTAAACCCACCCTGACCCTTGCCTAACTCAATTCCCTCAGGTGAGCGCAGACGCGGGACTGTAATAGAAGATATTAAATATTGCGGGGAAAATGAAAGAAGGCAAGGAGTTCCACAAAACAGATGTGGCTTGGGAAAGAAGGAGGTTACCGAGCAACAATTTTCATTGAGGATAACAAAGGCACATCTTGTTGGACTAAGGCGACAAGTGTTGGAAGAATAAGGGAATACATGAGAAGAGTCAACTGGCTCTGCGAAGCACCTTGCCGTTGTAAGAGCAGTACCTATAGAAAAAAGAGATAAGGGGCCAGCCTTACGTCACGACGCATGATAAAGAGAGTACAGGAGGTCAGAGAGTCATGCGGACAGTTTATAAGTGCATTTAACATGGACGACAGTAAGTCCAAACAATATGTATAGCATTATTACAATGATCCCCCTGACTGATGAACAAGTATTCCATACAAGGGCGAGAATAAGCCCTTTATATAACTGGAGTAACTGTGAAGGAGCAGAAGAAAAATACACGCAATCTGAAGAATAGGAGAGAATGCCCAGCTTTTTGAGGCCATATTTAGCAAACCGATGTGCATGTGAGTCTCAAGACAATTCACATATTTATGGTTAGTCTAGAGAATGTTTATGTAATGTTTATGGGAAGACAGTTGAGAGCCATCAGAGGGGATGGGAAATTTGGGGAGATAATTTTTAGAGAGGGGATATACAAAAGAAGATGTTAGGAGTTTCGAAGAGTGATTCAACTTTCACGAAGATTACCGGTCACTGGCCACGTGGAAGAAATTCCGACCAATTATCGGCATAATTGAGATACAAAATCTGTAGTGACGAGGACGGCAACGTCTAGACTAGCAACGAGGGAGCACAAATAATAAATATGAAGTGGAAGAGTATGTTGAGTGAGTTGAGTCATACGGTCGATAGATGAACAGAGTTAGAAGTGAGACAGCTAAAGAGATCGTTGATGAAAAGTAGCAATAAAGTTGGAGACAAAACAGAACCCTGAGGAAACACCACAATTAAATGAACAAAGGAGGAAGAGGTTCTCCACAACAAAGATTCTGAGAATGGGTAACTTGTGGATTATGAAAGAAAAAAGCTAGACAAAAGTAAGCAAAGTGAAGGCAAGAAATCCAAAGGAAGTAGCTTAGAGAGTAAGCGACGCATGCCAACCCTGTCAAAAGCTTTAATAGACTATAGTCGATGAATGACGCCTACCACAACCAGACTCCCCATGAGGTCCTTAAGGACAGAAGACCACTATTACAGTGAGATAGGAAAGGTTTATCACCAGTTAATTATAAAGGAAGTATATTATACATCAAAGAGTAAATAATATATATAAATTATAAGTAGGTATAAATGATGAGTATATAGAGTGATATATAATACTATATATATAGGTAGTATATATATATATATATATATATAGAATATTTTCACAATGGGTCCTAAGTGCGGTTTGAACCCTTACCCTTCAGATGGTACTCCAAGAGTGTTACTTCTTGACCAACGATTAGCTAAAAGGAAACCCATCAATTTACCTCTGAAAGCTTAGCTTCCAAGAGGAAGCGAAGGCGTGTCTTTGAAACCGAACCTCCGACGGGCCTCCCCGCCAAACACTCGCGTCAGCGCGGCAACAATGGGTAATTTTAACCGGAACATTTATTAGATATTCAAAAGATATATTGTGCAATAAAAAGCGCAACAATTATTTTGTATATTTCAAAAATGTTGCCTACAGTGGGTTTAACCGCCTTTACCCTTTAGATTGTAACTCCAGACGTGTTACCTCGGGACCACTATTGCGTTAAAGGAAAAACCCAATTCCATTTTACCTACTGAAAGCTTAGCTTCCCAAGAGGAGCGAAAGCGTGTCTTGGACACCTAACCTCCGACGGCGCTCCCCGCCCAACACTCGGTCAGGGGCAAACACTGGGTAATTTTAACCGGACATTATTAGATATTTAAAGATATTTGTGCGTGGTCTCGAGGTGACACTCTGGAGTACCATCTCAAGGCTAAGGGTTCAAACCCACTTAGATCATTTGATAATAGTACAAAATAATTGTTGCGTTGTTATGTTGCAAGGCAAATAGCATTTTGAAGATCTAATAATGTCCGGGTTTATAAAACCCTTACCCAGTATTGCCCCTGACCCGAGTGTTGGCGGTGAGGCCCGTCGGAGGTTAGGTGTTCAAGACACGCCTTCGCTCCTCTTGGGGAAGCAAAGCTATTCAAGAGAGGTAAAAGAATGAAATGGGTTTCCTATTAGACCCATCATATGCCAGGATTCGAGTGTGGGGTACACTCTGGCAGTACGGCATCTCAAGGTAAGGTGTTTCCAAACCCACGTAGGGACCATTGGAAATATACAAATAATTGTGCGGTTTATGCACAATAATAGCTTTGTTATATATTATATATATATATATATAGATAATATATATATATATATATTATATAATATAATATATATATATATATATATATATAATAGTGATATATATATATACATTATATATATATATATATATAATATATATGAGCAAGTTTGTTTAGAAGAACTGACTCACTTTATGAATTCAAACCCACTATTTGTATAGACGCTATTTCGGATGGATCTTTGTTATATTTTCGGAATCCCCTTCATGGCTCTTGCATTCTTAAACTACTTTAAACAAAACCATGCATACCTAACATCTTTTTTCACTGAAGAAAATTATGCAAAATAATTCTTTGTCTCTTTTTTGATACCTTAATTCAAGTGGCAGCCAACCTTTGCATTACATACCCTATGTTTTCGACAGACGCAGTAAATCAGATGCGGCCACATAGGTATATATATAATATATAAGTAATAGTGGGTATGTACATAGTATAATATAGGAGATAGTGATAGTTAGGAAAATATAGATAAGTGATATAGATATAATATATATTATCATTATATTATTATATATATATAATATATATATATAATATATATATATTATATATTATATAAGTATATATAACTAGTATATATTATAATATATATATATATATATATATATATATATATTATATATATATATATAAAATATAATATAATTAGTAAAGCCAAAATTTTAATAGGGGCATAATAGATATGATAGATATATAGTATATATATAACGTATATAGGATATAGTAATATAATATATATACGTATATATATAATAAAAGAAAATCAACACATTAAAAAATTCTTTATTTAATTAAATTTTTTTGAGTGAGATTTCTTGATTTAAAAAAAATGCGGCACTAATTTCTAATATGCTCACTTATGAAAAAATAAAAAAGCAATAATTTAAGATATATGGAGAACACTACCTCACTATCACTGATAAACACAAAATTTCAACTGATGATCAGTGACGATGTGTTATTACACGGAAATTTAAAATCATGTTTGAAACATGAGTTTTGGTCGGAAAATATATTGAATATGAGAGTCGACTCTACAAAAAAGAAAAATACCATGAACATTAAAGAGTAAATCTCTGGATGAAATATACCTAAGTCTTGCCTAGATTTAACCAAGTTTCTGGAAATTAAAAAATGAATTATTAATTAGTCATTAAGTAAAATTTCGCTAAAGAATATAGGGTACAAGTAGCCTCAGGTATAAAGTATAAAAAAATCTCCCAAAAGGATAGCCGCAATAGCAAATTACGGCCACGTTTGGCCGCATGCCCCAAGGGTTGGCCAACCCAATGCCATTTTTTTGGTTTTCTAACCTGCCATTACTGTCAGAAATGTTTCCTTCTCCTACCGTCTTTATACAGAAAAACCTTCCTCTACTTACACTAAGTATAAATTTTTTTTAAGTTTTTATCCCCTCCAAATTACAAACTGCCTTTCAATACAAGCCAAAAATTATTCCCGTGCCTTTTAACTTTATGCTCCTCATGTGGGAGAGTGTCTTTCCACCTTGAAATACAATATCCGAGTGTAGCATGATTAGCCTTTGCAATTCTCTTTCTTCACACACTTTAAAAAACTTAAATGAATCTGAGCTTTCTTATACAGAGATTTCCGCAACCTAAATTTCACCATGTATTCAACCTCGTCTCTAAAACAAAATAACCCTATCTAAAAAATATCCGTTCTTTGGTCCTTGCACCGCCAAAACTTGTCTAATACGTATCAATCCACACTCTATCTAATGCTTTTCCTTTTGCTCGCTTTATTTTCATTCCTATTATAAAAAACTATAGTAATTTTCAAAAATTTTTCCTCCAAAAAGATTCTCTTCCTCTACATGATAGAGGTGGCTACATAGTATATGTTGGTACAAGAGTATGTGGACTGCAAACTTCCGATACGTAGCCAAAATCAGGCCTCTCAACTTTAATTAGAGGAGCTCCGAAATATTCAGGGGTAGTTTGCTTTAAAGAACTTGGCTAATTTCCGAATATCGCAACCCCAGAAAACTACCTAAATAACGTAATCATGCTCTTTCAAACATAATCATGGCCTGAGTGCACAAAAAAAAAATAATTCAGTATATCCCCTGCTAAGAATGAACATCAACTCGTCAGAAAAGATTAATCTAGTGTAGAGTCTCTACGATTGTAATAATATTTATAAAGCTCAAATAATACAATAAGGATTATCATAACTATCCCCAGCTCTGTCACTCATTCCATTTGGTCAACATACATTGTACAAAACCAAGTAATAATTAATATATGTATTTGTATTCACACTTTAAACAAATTTCGTGAACTTTAGTTTGCATGTCGCTCTTCTCTATGAATGAACATAAACTCAATCTTATGACTTTTTTCGTTGTTTGACCCATTAGTTAATAACTTTAAATTTTCATATTTTATTCTGCACTTATATAGTGCTACAGTTATGTATTAATCAGTTCCTTTAATCTACTTATATTGCCGTTGTTAATGAAATTATTTTATTTTAATCTAAATTGCAAGTGATGATGATGGAGAAACGTTAGTATACCCGAAATGTCCCAGATTTAGTATTATATACCCGAATGCTTAATTTAAGTAATGTTTTGCCAAAAATTTAAGCTTTCAATTCTTCTTTTTCATCGTATTAAATGACGGTTCCCTAGGAAACAGAATCAAATATTGCAAGATATTATAGTTATATATATATATAGCTATATAATAAATGTATATATATATAGTAATATAATTATATAATATATATATTTAGGAGTTAATATATATATATATAATATATATATGCTTATAATTATGATATATATATATTTATTATTTATATATATATAAATATTAAATATATTTTTTAGATTATATATATAATAAGTTATATATATATATAAATATATTATATATAGTATATATATAATATAAATATATAGAGTATATATATATAGATTATATAGTATAATATATATATATAATATATATATAAATAGAAATAATAATATATATATATATATATAA
>JABUQX010022573.1:17500-27500 GCA_015478945.1 Trachelipus rathkii | reverse complement strand
AAAATTTTAAAAAGGACATGAATATTTCTAAAGTACAAAAAATATTCCTAAAACACTTTTCAAGCCGAAAGTATTGAATATTTTGACGCCAAAATTTGTCTTGCACCTCTCAAATGAACAGTAGTATAGCAAAAAAAACATCCAATGCTATTTTTCTAAACCTTTTCAAGGGCATCATCCAACCCTTCTCGCACAGCAGTCAGAACGTACGGCTCATTTCAGGCAGAATCTCCTTCGGAAAATTCTCAAGTTAATGATGCCAGTTCCAATGTGAGAAGAACGGTAGACAGACCTAAGTGTTGGAGATGCGAACGTTTCGGCCATAAAACTGACGAGTGTCGTTATAGACAATACTGCTCGACTTGCAATGGAGTATCATACTAGAGGGACGCAAGACGCGTGTAAAGGCTCTTCCTGGGATTATAAGAGTCCTCGAGCGTTAAAGAGAATCAAAAATTTGTCTCCTGATGGAGGTAGACAGAGAAATCAGGCACAGCAGACACAGGAGAGAGTTAAGAGTAAAAATAATGGAAGGAGGAATAATAATAGGAATGGAGGGAGAAGGGAGCAGAAGGGAGGTAACACGGTTGTGCATAATGCTTCTCGGGCTTCTCCTCAAGCTTCTTCTTCTTCTTATAACCAACGTTTCACTCCTACTTATGCTCGCTCTCAATCTTTCAGATCTCCTAATGCACCTCAATCTAATTTCTCTTATCCTTCCACTTACTATAACTCACGCATGCCTCAAAGGAATATGACCGCTCCTACTACTAACCGTCCTTATTATAACTCTTATAATAATTATAATAATTATAATAGACGTCAAAATATAAACGCTATGAGTGATATGCATGATAATAGGATTCCTTCGGAAAACTATGATTACTCCCCCGCGCCTATATACCATACCATTCAGAAGATTATAATCGGTCATATTATCCTCCATATGATAACAGAACGAGGAGTCCTCCTTCTGAGGACCCCCCTTTTTACCAGTAGTTGGATATTCTCCGACTCCGATATCTGACGAAAATAATTCTTCAGGAGTCTGTCAGAAAGATTACATCCTCCCTACTATTTCTCTTTTGGTAGATGATGACCTTTCTGTCCCTAATTCTTCTAATATATTTTCCACTTCTTCTCCTAAGAAGAAGGGGATTGTATATAGCTTACCTATACAATTAACCACTAATAATGCTTACGTATGCAATACAGAGGCGATGATTGACTCCGGAGCATGTCGGAGTTTAATCCGTCACTCTTTTTACAAAAAACTATGCATGGCTTTCCCTAAAAAGGAAGATAAACCAATTGTACTTCCAGTGGACTTTGATTTAAGATCCATATCGGGACAAAAATTGAAAGTTTATGGCCTTATTGAACTATATATAATCTTACATGGGAAACATTATCTTACATGCTTTTATATAGTAGACGACTCTACTTCGTTTTCTCAAGATGTATTGATTGGAACCGATGTATTAAAAGAATTGCCTATTTTAATAAATGCTAAGCATGATATAGTGCATGTATATAATGACTCTGGAAGGAAAGTGCGCGATATACCGTTAGTTATAAGTGCTATACGTTCTTATTCGAAACGTTCGGATAAACAAAAACCTTTCAATTACATTGAAGGCAGCCTTCCACAACATACCCATCCTACATATAGTTCACATGGACATTTACCAAACATGCATAATCAAAATGACTTTAGGTTTAAGGAAAATTATAATTTTAAGGAGAATGGCAGATCTTTGAAGGAACCCCCTCCTCCTGGTGCCTTTAATTCCCCTGATCAAGGAATTATCGGGACTTACGGTAGGGATTCTTCTCAGAGATCTTCCTACTTAGATAGGGATAATTATAATAATTATAAAGAAACTTCTGGTACTTCTCTACGAGGAGACAACACTCCTTTCCACAGAAGGACCTTTTCAAGGCTTCACGCTGTTGGAAACTCAGGTGCACCTCTTCGAGGAGGCTCCAATGTTACACCCAGGGGGGATCTTTTTCTAAGATCTTCTTCTGCTGAAGTTTCTAGTGCATCTTTACAAGATACACGTGCCGAAGACTTAGACAGTGGTTTAAGCAATTTTAAAAATACAGGAAATCTTTCTCTACGAGAAAGGTCGCCTGGCGCCGAAGTCTTAGGTTCACGACCTCCCCGAGGGATCTTAAGCAATTCTCGTTCGTTATTTAACGGTTACCGCGATAATAATTCGAGCGCGACGCGTACGAGAGTCTTCCGCGAAAATTTTTATAGTCCTCTCTCCGATGAGATGGATTTTAAAACAGGTTTAACTTCAGAAGAAGTTATTTTAGAACAAAGAAAGTTGTTGGACAACTGTAAGAAACAGCAGCACTCAACAGGGAAAAGGGTTCTTCAAGATTCTAATCGTGTTTCACACAATTTTTCTGGTTATACTGCCTCATCTGGAGCTCACTCCAGTATAAAAAGGGCTAAGCTTCAGAAAACTGCAACTGCTACAGATTTTGATTTTCCTCCTTATTCAGTTCCCAGAGCTTCTGCAGTACCTCAAATGCCTTCCAATGGTTCCCATAGGGCAATATTGGCCAATTTAAAAGAAGATGCCAAAGGTACAAATTCTGATCAGTTGTATAATTATGAAAATAATCATTATGATCGATCTTATAACACTTATCCTTCTTCAACTTCAAATAATAGAGAGAAGAAAGTCCGTTTTTCCAAACATGTCATAAGTGAAGATTTTGATCAGTTTAAATTTCCTCGCGAAAACTCTAATTATGGACATTACATGTCTAATGTACCTTTTCAAGATGCAAATAGAGTTAATTATCGGGACAATTTAAATAATTTGAATGTCCAGAATAGACATTATTCCCATAATTTTCAAAATGATTCAAATTTAGGACATTACATGCCCTCAGTACCGTTCCTGGGTACTAATAAAGCCGATTGTGAAAGAAAAATCTTTAGTGTAGATTCTAACTCCGATCCCTTTTATCATCCTGATTCGTTTTATGGACGTCCCACGGCCATAGGATCATTACAGGACTCAAATAGAGGCTTACTGATACAAAATGGCAAAAGTACAGATTGTGATCAGTTGCCTAATTCTCTTTTAAATTCATCTTTTGAGCTACCTATGCCTCAACACACTCTTCAGAGTGAATTCAATTACGTTTCAAACCCTCTTTCTTTAAAGCCAGATCCTACTAACTTGTAGAATTCCTGGAATTACTCTGAATGAGATTTTCAGAAGTACAAATGGGTGAGATAGATGATGATCTATCATTATAAAGTGTACTCTTCTTCAGCTGTTCGGATTTTGCCCTATTCTAGGTACATTCTTCCGGTCAAAGTTGAGTCTGATATCCATGCTTCCCCTCCGGAGAACATAGCTCTTATCACAGAAAGTAAAAATGACTTCTTAAATTCAGGTACACTCTTCTTTGGTAATACGTTGTCTACGTGCACTGACGGTAAAATATTATTGGAATTAGTAAATTTAAGTGCTGATACTATTAACTTTGAAAATCACACTTATCTTACAACAGCTTCTCCATTACTTTACAAGCAAAATGAAGCCTCTGCAGATAATGATTTTATAAATGCAGTTACTACTTCCAAAAATCTTTCTGACTCTCAGATTAGAGAAGTTTACCGTGAAATATTGCTTTCAGAGTCTAGTAAAGATTCTAATAAATATGTATTGAACAATACATCTCAATTAGAAGAGATGTTGACCTTTTTAGTGAAGAATAGAGATTCAATTGCTTTGGCCGATGATCCTGTTGGACTTTGTAAATTGAATAAATTTTCCATTAAGCTTATAGAAGGTAGTCCCCCATATGTCTACACCAGGCCCTATAGATTGCCGCACAAATACCTGGAAATCATTGATGAATGGGTAGAAGATAGTTTAGAGAAAGGATATATTACTCCCAGTGTTTCTGCTAGTTCGTCCCCACTTCTTCTTATACCGAAAAAGACAGGCGGAAAAATGAGAGTAGTGGTGGACTATAGGAAACTCAATTCTTTTCACCATTCCAGACCGATTTCCTCTGCCGAGCATTGCAGAAAGCTTGTCGCTCATAGGCAGCGCGCGCATCTTCTCCTGCCTCGACCTCCTTAGTGGCTTTTCACATCTTAGCGTCTCTGAGGATTCTAGACACCTAACCGCCTTCTCTACTACTAGAGGACACTATGAGTATTTAAGGATGCCACAAGGCACGACGAATTCGCCCTCTGTCTTTTCAAGAACAATGGAAATGGCTTTGTCAGGTTTGCTAGGTGTTGTTTGTCTTTTGTTCATAGATGACATACTAATTTTTAGTAAGGATATCCCTACTCATTATTCACACCTCTCCAAGGTCTTTAACGCCTTGAAAATAGCCAACCTTTAAAGGAAAGCTTGCAGAAATGTTCTTTCTTTAGAGCACAGCCTGTCACCTTCCTAGTTCCCAAATTAGTGAAAAAGTTTATCTGCCGGATCCAGTCAAATAGGAGAAGCTTTAAAAGGTCTTTCAAAATTTCCGGCGAATTCCCAGCTTGCATCAGTAAGAACCTGAAGCTGTTGCTTGGGTTCGTACATAACTACTTCAGAAATTCTCATACCGAGCGTTTTCAATAATTACCACCATAACCCCTAACTCTCTTATTAAAGAAAAATGTTCCATTTTCTTGGCAGTTAGAGCAACAGACCGCTTATGACACTCTGAAGAAACTTTTACTTATGGATCCTGCTCTTTCCTTTCCTGATTATACTAAACCTTTTATATTAAGTACTGATGCGTCTTCTTACGGCGTCGGTGCTGTTCTTTCCCAATTAGATGACAATGGTAGAGAAAAACCCATTGCTTTTTCATCAAAAATGATGAATAAAGCAGAGTTAAATTATAGTGTTACGGAGCAAGAAGCCTTAGCTATAGTACATGGTCTTATTAAATTCAGAACTATCATTTTTGGTTATCCTTTAAAAATTTATACTGACCATGCTGCCTTAGTTCATCTATTTCGTCATAAACAATTGTCTGGCAGATTAGAAAGATGGAATTTGAAAATTCAGTCTTTTAAGCCAGAAATTATTTATAAAGAAGGTAAATTAAATGTTGTTCCCGATTATTTAAGTAGAAACCCTGTTCCAAATACTGGTCATCTACCTTCTTCTGGTGAAGAAGAGGAAATCCATCCCCCTTCTCCTTCGAATATTACATATTCTCGTGAGACCTCTTCTCCTTCTCGTATAGGTTTACTTCGTCAAAATCCTATTCCTTTAGCTTTCGCTGATACGAGAATATATCATTTCACCAAAGATGTTCTTTTCCATGAACAAAGAAGAAATCGTAGACTATCAGAAATAATAAATGAGATTGAAAATTCTCCAGTTCCTGATAGTTGTCTTCCTCATATCATTATCAATGGTATTCTTTATTTCATTACGAAAGAAAATAAGTATTTGATAGAAATTCCTGATTCATTAATATATACTATAATATTTTTGAATCATAATACATAAGACTTATCTGCTCTGCATCCTGGTGCTGACAACGCACTGAATCTGTGCGGGAATCCAGACGAAATGTATACACTTTTACCCTAGGCTTTCACAGCTGTATCTAGGTTATATTTCACAATTATTTCCTGTAAACAGTGTATTTCTTGTATTGAAGTAAAAGGTTCGAAAAAACCTCATCCAGTAGCTATCAATTCTTATCCTCTTCCTTTCTTACCTTTTTCTAGGGTTCATTTGGACACTATAGGTCCTCTTCCTAAATGTAAAAATTCCGGTGCAAGGTATATTTTAGTTTTTAAAGACGCTTTAACTCGCTATTGTGAACTTTGCCCTGTCTCAACTCGTGATGGCAAGGTTGTAGCTGAAGCTCTTTTGAATAAAGTCATTGTAAATCATTCTGTTCCAGAAATTTTAGTCAGTGATAACGCAGGTGAATTTACTTCCCAGTTCTTTAATGAAGTTTGTAAAACTTGGAACATAAAGAACCGCACTATTTCCGTTCGACATCCCCAGTCCAACAGCCTTGTGGAAAGAGAAAACCGTCGTGTAGAAGATTATCTCCGTCAATATGTTTCTTCTAAACAAGATGACTGGAGTAGGTATATTTCTTTTGCTCAAATTGCTTTAAATACTACTTACAACTCTTCTATCGGAAATACACCTCACTTTTTGTTACATTTCTATGTTCGTAGGTTACCTTATGACCTTCCTAATTATGTTTCTCCGTTTGTTAATAAGCCCAATCCTCTTAAAGATCATCTCTATGATTTTAACGCGGAAATGGCTGAACGAGCAGCATCTATTCGTGATTTAGCTCGTCAAAAATTGGAAAAAGAAACATTTAGAATTGCTCAACAGCAACATTCTAAAGCCCCAATTCGTCCTATTCGTATAGGTGATTATGTCTATACACTTGCTGTTAAACCTCCCAACTTATCGCCCAAGCTTTTTAAGAAATGGGTCGGGCCGTATTTGGTTGTAGGTGTTCTAAAATATAACAAATATCAACTTCGTTGTTTAGTCACTAATAAGGAATTTGTGTCACATGTGGACAATTTAAAGATTCTCCCCATGCCTGTTGTAAAAACCGCTGACAATTCCTTTTCATCCCAATGGAAATACTATAATCCTTTACAAAATAATGTTAGGCGTGCTCCTCCACCACCTGCCCCTCCACCACCTAAACGTCGTTTTCAACCGCGAAGGGGGGACAATTCAGGTGATGATGATGATGACACACCTGATAATAATGCTTATACTGAGTATGTGGTATATAGAGATGCTCCTCAACCGGCACTTAGGCATGAACAACAGCCAAGAGTAGCACCTCAAGAAACACAACAGTCGATAATAATGCTTATACTGAGTATGTGGTATATAGAGATGCTCCTCAAGCGCCCCAACCGGCACCTAGGCATGAACACCAGCCAAGAGTTGCACCTCAAGAAACCCAACAGTCTCCAAGGCATGAACAACCACCTGTTGCACAGCGAAGACCTGAGATGTCTCCCACTGCACCGAGTGCTGCACATCCTGCACCTAGGTTGAGTGTGACTCCTATCTCCCCAGAGTCTTCACTTCCCCTATCTATGCCTTCTACTCCGAGACAAATACCACCTCCTCAGCATCAACAAACAACACAGAGAATTCCTTCCGGACATTCATCTGTGCAATCCCCTACGAATCAAAATTTTGATCCGTTTACTACCTATTCTCTGAGGAGAAACATTTCCCATAGTTCTCCCCAACTATCTTCTCCTCGTACTCCATATGCATCTGGTTCTACTTCTCTTCATAGTTCGCCTCTTCTTTCTAGAAGATCTTCTATGCATGATAGTAATCCACCATCTTCACCAGATGATCCTGATAATGGTGCTATTGCACTTCCTCCACCTATTCGTTATTACGATGAGTATCCGAATGTAGATACTTCCCCTTCTTCTCCTGAAGAAGTAAATGTTAGAGATGACAGACGTAAAGATCCTTCTTATCGTCCACATCCTCAATTCCATGGTCCTCGGGATTCTTCACCTATGCGATTGCGTAGTCATGCCAGACAGCAGTCTCCCCCTCCGGTGAATCCCGATACTCCTTCTTTTTATGAGATAGATCCTTCTACAATATCTTGGACTCCGAATCCTCGCGTACGTTCTAGATCTGTTTCTGAAGTATTGGAACAATTCCCCTATGATGACTCCCCTCCGGAGTTATATCCAAAACTTCCACCTAAACTTCCACCGAAGTTACCTCCTAAATTAATACCTAAGCTTCCACCCAAGCTTCCACCTAAATTATCTCCCAAATTTACTAGTTCTTTACAATACAATACTCCTTCATATTCTCAGAGAACTTATCCGAGAAATATATTCTATCCTTCTCATTCTACACCCATTACGGATGTAGATAATATCCCAGGTACTTCAACCAGTACTACAGTAGATCCCAAAAAGAAGGGAGCTATTCCTAAAAGAAGAAAATAATTTACAACCAATCTATATTTCTATTGATATTTCTACTTCGTAGATTCCAATTAGAAATAAATAAAATTTAAACAAAATACTATATAATAATAAAACCCCGGAACATAAAAATCTTTACCGTGTTCCATATTAATGAATTTACAATTCATTAAGTTGTATATATTGTATATAGATTTTTTTTTGCTCTTTCATAAAAATTGAATTTTTATGTTCCACAATTAATTTTAAGTTTTCGAACTTATTGGTTTGATAATACTTTGTAGGTCTTACATTACATGTTTGATAACATTGTGTATGTCTTCCATGTTAAGTTGAAATTAGAATTAGCGACATTGTTTGTTTAAGTTCTACATGTTATCAATTACACTTATGTATTTGTGAGTTCTTCTGTCGATGCAACTTACTACTGTGAGTGTTATTGTCCGTCCTATTAGGTAAATGTTTATCGAGTATGTACTTCAGTACTATTATCCGTGTCCGTCCTATTAGGTCATTGTTAAATTTAAGATACTTACGTTGTGAGTTTTCCTGTCTGTACTATCTATGTACTAGTAGTAATTGTCCAATAGGTTGTAATCGTTTATATGTTTATATGTTACTTTATATTATAGTCTTAACATGTTCCATGTTATCTTATGCAAGAAAAGAAAATAAAAATAGAAAAATTTTGAGAAAATGGAAAAACAAAAATATATGTTACGAAATGCATGATTTAATCACTATAGAATTATGTATCTGCTTTATATGTTACGCTTTAATCATACTACGTTCTTGTATGGTTTAAACTAGCTTGGATTTTTTTTTTGCTTGCTGTTTTAAAAAAAAAAAAATTTATGCACCTTAGAAAATTTTTTTTTATTGTAATTCATAATAAATAGTACATGCTTTAATAAAATTAAATAAAATAAAAATGCATCATCCTTTTATTAAAATACTAACTATATTATACTTTCTTTTAACGATAACAATTACTGATCGACTGACCAAAATACTTTACAACTAACTGCATTACACTTTCAATTCTCTTACTATCATCTTTGCAAAATTTTATCTTCAAATCTCGGCAGAGTATTTAAAGATGAAATTGTGAAATTGTTAGTGTACATTTGATTGACCAACAAATTAATTAAAAGATATTTTAATTAATAAGTTCCCATTGTTTAAAGTAAAGAAGGGAGCTTATATAAAGTAGTGACTTTATTCCTGCGTCAATCAAATGCGACTCTCCATTTCCACACCTTAAAATTTTGAGTCACTATTCCCTGAAAATATTCCTCGGCGGGTGTCTTTATCTTGTGATGTGATTATATTATTTTAAATTTTGTTTTATAACATTTTAAATTATATTTTATATTATTCTTTTCATTTAAATAGGTTAGGCAAACTCAGTGCTTAAAACTTTTATATTATATTTGTGAAGTTTTCCATTATACTTTATGATGTTAAATATCGACGCCATTGTATCATTAATGGTTCTGTCGCCTGCCGCATAAATTATATTCTTTATAATCCATTTGGTAAGTGATTATATTTCATATTGAGCTTCGTATATATATCTATAGACTAATAAATATAAATGTACATATGATGCTCATGATTGTTTTACAGAAAATATTTATGTATCAATATTCAGGACTTTTCCCTTTCTTTTCCTCTTTACTGTAGATGCGTGTTGGCCCTAGATCATATTGTAATGATATTGTATTTATAACGGCTTTTTAAATTTTGGAGTAATAAAATAATTCGAGTTAGTTTTGGAATGTTAATTAAATAATAAAGATAACTAAGTGCATTGAAATAATTCTTCTATTAATATATTTCATGTTATAAAAGGTGAAATAAGGAATTAAAACTATCTAATCACGATTAGTATGATTACCCTAAAAGCCTTGTCTACAGACGAAATATAGTCGTAAATATATATATATATATATATATATATATATATATATATATATATATACTATATAATATAATATATATATATATTATTATATATATACTTATATTATAATCGCA
>JABUQX010022573.1:7500-12500 GCA_015478945.1 Trachelipus rathkii | reverse complement strand
AGCAACAAATAAAAAAGTCTCCTATATATTATTTCTCCGCAGTTGAAAAGCAGATATTACAATGAAATACATGATACATAAAACACTAATTAACTGATGAGGTGGATAAAGAAAAAAAATTCATAAGGGTAGGGCTTCTTTCTCACCGGATCAGGCCCTTGTCAATAGCTCATCGCTTCCTTTCCCGAAACTCCACCCAAAGATGGTGGACTAAGGATGTTGCCTCGGGTGAGCCTCACAGAACTAAACGCCTCGTTCCTTCCATTGAATCACACTGAAATGACGCGGCACCCGGCGCTACACATCCAAATGAGGGACAGCTTACTTCGTGGACAGTTGGGGATCGGGTCCTCTACAATGAGCAGCCCTGTCAAAAGCGAAGAAGGTTAGGGTTTACTCTGTATCTACACAAAAGGCCAAATGGGCCTAGAAAGGAGAGAAGGGTAGGGAACATTCTCAAGCTAAAGTGCAGTTACGAACCACTGTACTTAAAAGAAAGAGAGGAAGCAATGTAACATATGAAATGAAAGTGGGAAATGAGAGAAAAATCATAATTAACCTGAAATGTGAAATGGGTTAAAACATGCTTCTTTGCAGACATCCATAAAGGATATCTGGACCTACTCACACCAGTAATATGGTCATGTTAAATATATATATATATATATATATATATATAATATATATATATATATATATAATATATATATATATATATATATATAATATAATATATATATAATATTATATATATATATATATATATATATATATATATATATATATATATATATATGATATTCTTTCTGTGTGTGCGAGTTTCTAGAGAGTTTGAGAGGATGATAAGTAGAGAGATTTGGCAGGTGTGTGAAAGAGGCGGCTTGTAGGTATTATGATAGTTAGATAAGGTTATGGTGTGAGTGAGGGACACTGTCGCTCATGTGAAGTGTATGTTAGATGTGTGAGCAAGCTTAGAACAAGTGTCTGAGTTTAAAATATTTAGGGTATATGGGGGATGAGAAGGAACGCGACGATGCAGAGTGTACGTAGAAAGTTTGTGAATGCAGGAAGGTGGCTGGTTGCCAATTAAATCGTTTGTGTGAATGCAAAGGGGACTAAGTTCTTGAGTGTGCTTAGGGTTCTTACATGAGGGTATGTTGTGTACCTGTGTTATTGTATGGTAGTGAACTATGGTCTGGAAGAAGAAGTATAGATCTAAAGATCAATGTGTTCAGATGGACAATCTTAGTCGTGTGCTAGGTGTGAGAAAGAATTGATTAAGAGAGGAATGAACGATTAGAGAGTTGGTGTGGTCGCTGAAGAAAGGGACGTAAATGAAGAGAATAAATGAAAGTAGTTGAGATGGTTGGTCATGTGGAAAGGATGTGATAGTAGGTTGGTTAAGCGGATGTATAGTGGTGAGTGTGTTGGGAACCGACCGGCTGGGAGACCGAAGAGAAAGTGGATTGAGTCGGTGAACGAATGTCTGAAGGAGAGAAATGTGAGTTTGGCAGAGGCGAGAATAAAGGTGCATGATAGGAGAGAATGGCGGGGTTTTGTATGGGGGCATGGTTGTGGCCCACCTGGGCCAGGGGATGAACCCTTACATTGACGATTTACCATAGTGAGGGTCCGTCGCTGTCCCATGATGCTCTAGGGTGGATTTTTCTGTCTGTGACGAGCTCTCACTAATTATTGGTACAGGAGGGCGGGGTAAGGCTGGGCTTTCTTTGTTCGACGTTTGTTCATGTTCTCCAACTGGCTTTTCTTTTCCGATGCTTGTACAGCACCCTACCCCCAATCTTGGGGCAAAGAGGAAGGTGAAGAAAGAAAGAAAGAAAGAAAATTCAACTTATAACGAGTTATGATCGACACACTTTGAAAGACATCTTAATGATAAATTTCTAATTTCTGGTATTTCTAATTCATAAATATGAAAAGGAGTGTTAAATTCGAGAAAGAAACATGGTTTACAGAAAGAAAAAGAGCAAAACTAGGCCTCCAATTATCAACAAATTGACCGAAATTTTCTCCACTGCTTTTTCGCGGCCGGAAACATGTATCAGTGCTTAGTATAACAGCCAATGAGAACTATATCAAAAATCTATGGGGATTATATATATATTATAATATATATATATATATATATATATATATAATATATATATATATATATATATATATAAAGATATATATATACATATAAAAAAAAAATATATATATAAGAATTAATCCACCAAAATAAGATACATTTATGAAAACAACGTTTCAAACTACTCTTAGGACACCTTAAGGTCTAGAAGACATAAAAAAAGAAAAAAAAAGAAAAAGAATACAGCTAGTAAAAACATTACTTAAGTATAATTTTAAATTTCAAGTTCTAATTTAACTAAAAATAATTACCTTAGTTTGTCTCAAGAGCTGTAAAAATACTGAATTTATTTTATAAATACGAAAGGAAGTTTTTTTTTTTTTTTTGTGCGGTAGAACCTTCATAATAACAAATTACATAAAAATAACGTTAATTTGGTTGATCATCCTGGTTGTATGCATATCTTTTAACTGAGATTTATATTTATTGATAAACAACAATTAAAATAAAAAGTGACAGAGGAATGCGACAACGAGGACAAGACCTTGAAATGTTCGAAAGAAGATCTTGTCGTGCTTGAGACAGAGTACTCTCTCGTTGAAAAAGAGTTCCTTTACTGCTAGAAGAATTAGAAATCTGCAGCTAACACCTAAATATGTTTGCAGACTCGGATCAGCAAGAGAGTTTAAAAGTTGAAAAGTCATAGATCCATCCTATAAGGGAGAGATTCATGTGTGGAACCACATAAGATATGTGGTGCATACTACACAGTGCAAACAATGGCCATATACAGTATACAGATCAAGTAACTGGGGTGCTGTGATCAAGTTTTGAAAGTGTCTCAGAGCACATAACCTCTGAGAAACTTGTTTAGTAAAAGAAATTATGTAATCCATCCAAGGAAGAGTACGAGGAAGGAAGTACTTGTTTGTGTGTTTTAGAAGATGTATTAGCTATGAGAACGATTATGTCGAGTAGAGAGATGAAGGAATTGAATTTTTTAGGCAATGCAATCAAAAATGATTCGAACACTGGACTCCGCGTCGCAGAGTTAGATGCGAGAAAGATCAGAGTTTAGATGCTCTATTTCCCCTCTCCCAGCAATAGCTATTAGCTGTTGAATGGGAAATCTTTCAAATTAAACGGAGTAATGAAAGGTGGAGCTATCGGCATAAAAGTGGATAGGAGTAACTAATAGATATAAAAAAGTTAATGAAAAAAGTAAAAAATAAGCCAGAACATTGAGGAACACAGCAGTGATTATAATAAAGGGTAAACAATGTCCACAACAGCAGCCATGAGCGACCGGAAGAGAATTCAGAGAGAATATTGCAGAGAATGGATATATACTGAAAGAGAGAAGTTTAAAAATCAAAGATTTGTGCCAGAGTCTTTTGAATAATTTCGATTTTTTTGTTGTTTTTTTTACAGTTAACACCACCGCTCACGGGCAGAGCCCTAATCTAGGAGGGGGTGTGCTCAATTTTAAGTCTGAGCAAGACGGAGTCAAGAAAGAACAGCTCACACTCACACGCCCGACCAATGACGAACCTGGGTCTCTCGCTTAGTTGGACGAGTGTTCTACCGCTGAGCTACCGGACGTTATTTGGTGTTGATTCATTCCATCTTGAACTATGCGAAGAAAATCTTCATACAAGACGACTGCGCCGAATATCAATTCTTCATATGATCTTGTATGTAGCTTTATCCAAACTTCACTGGCCAAAATTACATGATGAATTTTATTATTTTCAAACAAAGTTTAAAAATAATTAAATTTTAAAGTTTAAAATTTTGCAGCTCCACAACTAAAATTTTATCGAAATATAAAATGATGTTTCTTTCACTAAAGTTTTATAGGCAAATTTATTTTGTTAAATATTTTGTTTCAATAATAATCTGGCCAGGACCACTGTCAAAAAATTCTCATTTTCTGATGCTGAGATTACTCAAGCTTTAGCTGAAGCTTTTCCATCTTTCATCTTTCAATCTTCAGGCTTCTTCTCTGGTGTCTTCGGTTTCTTCTCTTTATTTTCTTCCTTTCTATTTTTTAATACGTCCATCTTCGACGACAGTCGGATCATATACGTCTAGCTCCAAAACAGTAGATTCACCAAATACCAACAGCAGTATTCCAAGATACAGAAAGAATGGAGAGAAGATTACCAGTAGAATATTCTTTTCTAAAGCTGTATTTAAGTTGTATTTAATATGTATTTAAGATGTTTTCAAATTTCCTTCGTAAAAATAGATTCGAAAGTTTGGATAGAACAGATATTAAGGTGATAAGATAGGCAATTGTTAGAGGCTTTAGAAGGATTTCCGTCTTTCGGGCACCGGTTGAATCATAGCACGCTTTCAGTACTATAGAAAGGTTGAATTCGATTGGCAAAGTTGAAACAGTTTGTCAAGACAACACAAATTTTGAGGAGCACATGAGAAATACCCTCAGGACCTTACGCCTTCATAGTTTTAAGCTCAGAGATAGCGGACACGACATCTTTATAAGTAATTACAATGTTAGGGATAAACGAGTTGGAATGAGGTGGAGGAGGAGATATAAGAATATTGTGAAGTTGAATTAGATGCAGAATTTTGAGAGAAAAGCTCAGTTTAAGCTGACGGTAAGAGAGTAATGGTAACGTAGGAAGAAATAAGAGCTGGAAAAGAGGAAGGTCATAGTTAGAGTTGACATTTTTTTGTAAAGCGTCAAAAGAAGAAAAAGAAACTTAAGATTATATAATGTTCTTCAGGTAAAAGAAATTTTTATTACCGAGGATAATAGTTATTGTACGATTTGAACAGTAATTCATGGTTTGAGAACAGGTAGAATGAAATCAAGGTTTTTGAGTTTTAATTGCAGCGAAAGTCATTAATACGTAAGCACCCTTGCCAAAGAAAATCATAT
>JABUQX010022573.1:0-2500 GCA_015478945.1 Trachelipus rathkii | reverse complement strand
TAATGCCAAAAGACATAAGTAGACATACAAACATTTGAAAGGCAAAAAATAGTATACATGAAATATAAGAATATTCAAATTCGAGCATAACTGGATTTAGTTACTTGAAACAAAATATACAAATATTTGAATACATAAATACAATAATGTTGTATATACACAAAATAAAAGGTGCATTTAAACACAAGCATATTTGGTTATATCCGTTAGATATAAACAAACATACAAACATTTAAATGCATAAAAATACAAAAATGTTCATACATAATGATATGAATTAATTGAATTATTCACAAGTTAAATAAGCCTACATCAGTCAAACCTCGTTGAATCCAAAGGAAAGGTTAGTACAAACTACGTTTCTAATGTATCATGATTTGATCAATGTAAGTAAATCACTTTCAAAGCTGTAGTTACAGAGAGAAACGGTACTTGACATGTAGAGACAGTTGCTTGAAATTTAGGTCTTTTGAAAAATTTTAATATTCATATATTAAAGGGAGTGGTCACAGAACCATTTAAATTTGAAAAGGAATCAAAGTTCGAGTGGAATCCAGAAATGAATTTCTGCTTATAATCCAAACTTAAAATGATGAAAATCCATACCGTAAAGGAAGTTACAAATGAGGCGAAGTACCTGAAATTTAGGTCTTTATTTGAAAAATTTCTTCTTACATAAAGGGGAGAAAGTCAAGAACCATTTAGAATTCGAAAGGAATCAGAGTTCGTAGTGGAATAAAAAATGAGTTTCTGCACATAATCCAAACTTAAAAATGAAAGGAAATCCATACCGTAAAGGAAATTTGCTATGTCTGACGATGAATCCTCGAACTGTGAGAGTTGTGAAAAGATGAAGACTATATTCCAAAATTAATTAAAAATGAAACTTGAAGTTCGTATCAATAATGTTCGTTTGCTTGAGTCATCTTCTCGGAGTGTTCTGATTGGGAATTTAGTAAATGTTATTAGTTTTCTTTTCTTCATTTGTTTGTTTCTTTTGGTTTCAAGAAGGCCCTTCAGTTAGTTCTAGGTGTTCTTCAGGTTCACACCAATTATGGTAGGTCTAAATTGGTTGCTTCTTTTAGGAGCAAGCACTTTATATAAGAGGATGATAACTTAAAGATCCATATTTGAAGTGTAGATTTATTCAACAATAGTAGTAAAGATATTCCATAAAAGTAAAGAAGCAACAAAAGTCCCTTCTGTGAGATACTCTTTCTTCGTAAGTCAAGTGGTAGATACGGACTGTTCCACGCGTCTACCTCCCTTGCCCGACTTCTTTTGGAAACGATAGAGATTAGAAGTCGCGGCCTTTCCTTAAATTTACCTCCCGCCAAAAGTTGCGTTTTGAAGTTTGGAGGAGTTCTGGGGAGAGGTATCTTGAGTGAGATCTATTTATTCTGACTCTTTTTATTGATGAATTATTATTAATCTGACTGATGAGTATCTTAACAGGACGGGTTTATATATTATTTCATTTCGACTTATGCTAAAATTGTGCACTCGCAAATCTTAGCATAAGTACGAACATAAATTAAAATTTTTACAAAATTATACGAACATAAATTAAAATTTTTACAAAGTTATAATGGAGTACTATATATATATATATATATATATATATATATATATATATATATATATATATATATATATATATATATATATATATATATCTATACTTTATATATATATATATATATATATATATATATATATATATATATATATATATATATATATATATATATAGGTCAGCCTCCCAGAAAGTAACATGCATGTAACAAAAACACTAATTTTTTAGGAAAATAAATAAAAATTTTATTAATCGGAGACATTTTTATTCTTAAGAATTAAAAAAAGAAAAAAAAATAACGCTTATGAAAAATTAAGAATTTTTTTAAAGATATGGAAAATCTGTAGTAATGATCATTTTGATAAGCAAGGGCTCCACATCGCTACGAACATTAGGTTGCAAATGTCGATTTTTTAACTAAAGGAATATCCCAGGGTAAACCGAATAAACGGATGATCGGGTTTCTCGGTCTACCAGGGGACTTCAGTGGGACTTCGAGTATTCTGTGCTCGGTTGTGTGATTTCATAAAAGGAAATAAAGAAAATTGACATTTTCTCAGAGCAAATAAAAAACAATATTTGGCAACTCTTGCTCTCGAACTACTGCAGGAATGGAAGATTGATGAGAGCGTACTATACCCAGACCAAAGATCCTTACTAATATTTAAGGTGTTATTAATAATATGAATAAAAGCAGCTTTTTAGCGTTTGGTCAGTTTATTTGCCGTAAATTCAAGAAATGTTATTTATTTTCCTGTAAGCCTGTTATAGTTTTTTAATGATTTACATGCATGATGCTTTCGGGAGGCTGGCCATATATATATATATATATATATATATATATACTCTTATCTCTCTCTCTTTCTATATATATATATACTCTGCTATCTCTATAGAGTGTTAGAGTGCCCGGAAGGTTGGGAG
>JABUQX010022572.1:0-10000 GCA_015478945.1 Trachelipus rathkii | reverse complement strand
TATTTAATATATATAATATATAGTTATATATATATATATATAAGTATATATATAATATATTATATATATATATATATATTATTAATATATATATATATTATATAGCCTGTTTGTTTAAATTTTTTTTTTCTGTATATTTTTTCGATTTTTTTTTCCTAGATCGTATGGAAATAAATTTAGTTTAAATTTAAAATGATGGCACACGAACATTTGTATAAAACCGACAATAATAAAATAATGCTTAAACATCATATGTTTATATAAGCCTATAAAAAAAGAAAAAAAAGAACCGTCTGCCAATAGATGGACTTTAAATATGAAATTTGAAGACCATAAGTTTTTTCACGATCATTTTTCAAACTTTTGTTTACATTTTCCTTTCTTTGCATATCATTTAAAACACTTCAAATACTTTTAATGAAAATCGACGAAAATCGGTTGTTGTCGCTATAATAGATAATTACGTCCAAAGACATGCTATCAATATGAAAATTGTAGACCTATTATTTCATTTTAGCAACTTTAAAATCAATCTTTTACCGCTCATAATAATTAATAAATACAATTTTTTTTCTAAGTAAAGAAAATAAATGGATAAATAAAAAATAGCAAAATAACCCATTTCTATAAATCAACAGGGCATATATATATAGTCGTGTGCAAATTAATTGAAACACTTGGAAAATGAAACACAATTTCACCTTAGCCTTATTTATTAAATATGAAAACAATGTTTTGTCAAATTAATATTTTATATGGCCTCCTTTAGACTGAAGAAGCATTTTTACCCTTTTGGACATTGAATTAATTAGGTTAGCACAAATTTTTTTGATATCTTCGTCATGGTACCATATTTGAATTACAGCAGTTATCAGCTTCTCTTTGGTTGTGCAATCGTAATTTTTAAGTCGTTTTTTAACTATGGTCCAAAGATTTTCAATGGGATTGTGATCAGGAGAGTTTCCTGACCACATGAGGACTTCAATCTTTTCCTTTCGTAAGGCTTTCATTGAATTTTTGGCGGTATGACATGGAGCGAGATCTTGCTGCAATATTGCGTCTCCATTTGGGGATTCCTTTCTGAGGTCAGGAACCACCTTCGAGTGAATTAATTCAGAGTATTTGGTGGAATTCATCATTCCAGACACAGGAATAAGCCTCAAAAGTTCGTTTATGGTAAAATATCCCCAAAACATTACCTTCTGGGGATGCTTGACGTGTTTTTCAATATGAGCCTCACGAACAGGCTCGCCAATAGATTTTCGCACAAACTGACATCTCCGCCCTTGGACTTCAAAATGGGATTCATCGGTGAATACGACCTTCCTAAAGTGTTCCTCGGTCCATTTTTTGTAGTATCTAGCCCATTTCATGCGTTTCTTTTTCATGGCACTGGTTAGAAGTTGTTTACGGAAGGGTTTTCTAGCAGGACGACCAGCATGTTTCATACGTCGTCTTACAGTGCTTGAAGAAATGTCGACATCAAAGGCAGCTAACTCCTTCTGTAGATCACTACTTGTCAATTTATGGTTTTTAACACTTAAACGAAGTAGCATTTTGTCATCTCTCTGGGTTGTTTTCCGTTTTCTTACACATTTGCCTTTTCGCTGAGGTGAAAATGATCCCTTTTCTCTGTAGGCTTTTACAATCCGGCTAACACTTGCTATGCTTACGTCACATTGATTTGCAATATTTCTTACACTTAGACCTTCATTGCCTGACAGTGTCACAAATTTAGAATGTTTTCTGGGGGTGATATCCATAGCTTATAGAGCAAGTAATTAGTAGCTAAAATTACAACACAACCACATCTCAGATATTGTAATCGTCACAGACCTATTTCTCCTAATTATTTACTATTTTAAAATAAAAATATTTAGAAATTGTGAAGCTCAAAAGTAACAAATATTAATAAACAGAAAAGGCGTTCAGTAATGCCAGCCTAATGCGAATAATTTTTCAAAGAATAAACAAAATGTTTAATTTTCCAAGTGTTTCAATTAATTTGCACACGACTGTATATATATATATATCATATAGCATATATATATATATTATATATTTATAATATATATATATACATAATATATATATATATATATATATATATATATATATATATATATATATATATATATATATATATATATATATATATATATATATAAACTGTATAATATAACAGTAATGAAGAGGTTGAGATAGTGAATTGTGTGTGGGTTTGATGGTGCAAGAAGGAAATAGGTATTTTGGATGACGTCATTAGCAAGGATTTGGTAATGGGTAGAGTGAGAAAGTAGTTGAAGAAAATAGTATATCTGCCAGATCTGCAGGTAATCAGCAATGAAATTACTGGTGAAATGTCAAGAACAGAGGCGAGATGGTGTTTGATTAGATTTGGAAGTTGTGTAATAAAGCCGTTTATGGAGGGTATAGTTCCGATGAAATTGAGGAGAGCAGTAATAGTTACCTTATATAAGGGTAAGGAGAGATAAGAGAAACTGTAGGAAATTATAGAGGAATTAGTTTATTGATGTGTTGTAGGAAGATATATTGCTTGGTATTTTTATCGAAAAGAGTGAGTTCGGAGTGACTGAAGGGACTGTTGGTGAGAACAAGGTGCGTTTAGGTGTAGTGGTAGAGGATGTTGGATCAAATCTTTACATTGAAACAAATGATTGATGAAATGAGGGAGAAGAAGAATAAAATTGATATTTAGGTTTTATGGATTGCAACAGGCGTATGATAGGATTAATAGGAAGTTCTATGCAGGTTGTTTAGGAATGATATTGTGGTTCGTGGTAGGCTGTCTGAATGGAATCAAAAGTATGTTGACGATAGTGAAGCGTTTGTGAGAATAAATAAATGTTGTCAATGGTGATTGGTTTAATATTAAATAGCGGAAGTGAGGCAGGGGATGTGTTATGTTTCCTTGTTTATCAATTTGGATATGGATGGGGTTATGAAAGAATTAGAGATGGGTGGTGTGGCAGGAAATGGTGTTAGAATGATGCGAGAATGGAGGTGAGTAGAGGGTGCCTACCTATTATATGCGGATGATTTGGTTTTGTGTGATGAATCTGAAGAGAGTTGAGAGGATTGGTAGAGGGAGATTTGGCAGGCGTTGTGTAAAAGGAGGGCGTTTGAAAGTAAAACGAGAAAGAGTAGGTTAGGTTGTGAATTGAGTCCTCGGTTGTGAAGTTGTGTTAGATGGTGAGCAGCTGAACAAGTGTCTGAGTTTAAATATTTAGGGATATTATGTTGGATGAAAAGGAACGGATAATGCAGAGTGTAGTTAGGAAAGTTGTGAATGGCAGGAAGTGGCTGGTGAAATTAAACCTTGGTGGATGTAAGGAACTAAGTTTTGAGTGCCGCTAATGTCTATACATGAGGGTATGTTGTACCTGTGTTAAGATAGTAGTGAGACTAGTCTGGAATAAGTTCAATGTGTTCAGGTGGGAACAATCTTAAGGGCGTGTTAGGTTTGTGAGTGTACTTGATAAAGGGAGGAATGAACGTATTAGAGAGTTATGTTGTGTGAAGAAAGGGGGAAATGAGAGAAGTAAATGAAAGTACGTTGAGAGGTTTGTGGTCATGTGGAAAGGATGAATGTAGTCGGTTGGTTAAGAGGATGTATAGTGGTGAGTGTGTTGGAATTGACCAGCTGGGAGACGAATAAAAAGTGGATTGAGTAAGTAAAGGAATGTTTGGAGGAGAGAAATGTAGTTTGGCAGAGGCGAGAAGGAAAGGTGCATAATAGGAGTAATGGCGGGGGTTTTGTGAGGGGTATGGTTGTGGCCTACCTGGGCCAGGGGATGAACCCTACACTGACGATATGCCATAATGAGGTCCGTCGTGGTCCCGTGAAGCTCTATGGTGGATTTTCTGACTGCGGACGAGTTCTCCACTAATAGAATAGAGGGGGCCGGTAAGGGGTAGGCTGTTCTTTTCCACTTATGTCATATTCTGCTATACTTTTTCTGTTTCGGGCCTGTCAAGCGTCTTTACCCCCAGTCTTGGCGGAAAAAAGGTAGATGATGTTATGTTATGTTATATATAAGGGCGTACGCAGAATTTTCGTTAGAGGGAGCCAAATAGATTGAAAATAAAAGTCATCTCTTTTCAAACACTGTCAGCGCAGGGGTTGACGCGCCATATATTGATATAATATTTACAAAATTACACTTACCTCTTAAAATTATATACTGTTAATACTGAAATTATGATTATATTTCAAAACAAAAGTTACGAAATTACAAAGAAAATTACAGAATCTAGTCTTACATTTATTTATCTTACGATTTATGTATTTGAAGTAGTTGGTACTACGAAAACATTAGACCAAAGTTGATTAGACGTCGTGGATTTGCAGAAAATTTTTCGACAACTGCCATTTCAATTTCAGCTTTCCACTCCATTTGAATTTTTTGATAAAGGCTATGCGGCATTGATTTGGTTCATTTGTAACAGGGTCTTTAAATAAGTTGTAACTTTCGAATTTCAATTTCTGTTATATATAATATATATATATAATATATATTATATATATATATATATATATTATATATATATATATATATATAATATATATATATATATATATATATATAATATATATAATTATCATCACCTCTCCCACTTAACTGCAGGGTAGTTGTCAGCGTGCAGTGGAATAAATGTTGGCTTATTTTGCTATGTTTCCAGGTTGTCAAGTTAATTGCAACCGGTGACGGAACTTTCCAGACTATTCTTCTCAAAAAGAGGAAGAAAACACTTTAATTTTATTCCTTTATCCATACTAATCCCTTTGCTATTAATAGCTTCTTTACTCCATCAACCCACCTCCAATTGGGTTTGCCCCTCCCTTATCCTATTGCCTACCACTTCTGACATAGACACCTTCTTAGTCAATCTATATCATTTCATTCTAAGCACCGACGAATGTGACCATTACCATCTTAGTAACCCCTTGATTTGCTCTTTTCATCAGAACATTTTTCCTATCGGCACATATCCCTTATCCTTACAATTTCTAATTCTATTTACTCTCTTTATTTCCACAAATATCTCGTAAACCTTTCATTCTAAAACCTTCAACTCTTTTCATTTTAGTGTTTCAATATATAACCACATCTCAATTCCATACTGAACAGTTGGAACAAAATATACACTCGCAACAATTTTTTTTTACCTTCCTAGATAAATTTCCTTTTTTTCATAAATTCTCTAAGGCTGCATAATACTCTTTCATCCCTCCGAAAGTCCCTAAGGTCAAACTGTTTTTTCTAGGCTTTCCCCATTCACCTTTATGATATCCAACCCAGATTCAGAATCGTCTCCTTTTTGTTTTGCACTAATTTTCATCACTTTACTTTTAGCTGGATTAATTTGTGATTTATTTCCTTGGCCATACTAGTTCAAACTTAAGCATCAGATAGCGCAGTTTTTCTTTTGAATCAGCAACCAACACAGTATTATCACTGCAAAAAGTAAGAGCCTTATTCCCAATTACTTCCATCGATTCATATCAGCTCCTTTCCCAAATCTATCATATCCTTAAAGACACTATATCTATAAAGATATTAAACACCATGGAGACATAACACAACCTTTGTCCTCAGACCCACTCCTATTTTTAAACCACTCCCCTTCCCTTCTGTTAATCCTAACCACCCTCTACTGTTTCTTGTAAAAATGCTTTAATCGCCTATTAAATTAACTTTCTAATGTTCTTCCACAATTTCCCTCTTTGCACTCTAATCATATGCCGTTTACAAATCAACGAAAGCATGCAAAAAACGTACTTTCTTCTTTTCTGAAGAATTTCTCTGTCAGCATCCACACATAAATACCTGATCCACATATCCTCGACCATTTCTAAAAACCACATTGTTGCCTACCCAAGTCTGTTTAATTCCTGTAAACATTTTAAACTTTTCTTTATTTAGTCAAATTCTATCCATCATATTTTACCTACAAACATTATTTTTTACGTTCTGTTTTAATATTTAGAAAAAACCACTCCTTTTTGTCCCCCTTACCTTTATAAATTGGGTACAAGAAAGGAATCTTGCCAATCTTGTCGGATACGCTAGCACTGATTGCAGAAAACCATTGAAATAAGCTTCAATATATATAATAGTAATATATATAATATATATATATATACTATAGATATAATATATATATATATATATATATATATATATATATATATATAATATATTATATATATATATATATATATATATATATATATATATATAATATATATCATATAATATGCAAATGTGTATAAAAAATATATATATATTATATATATAATATATATATATATATATATATATATATATATATATATATATATATTATATATATATATTATATTATATATATACTATATATATATATATAGTATATATATATATACTATATATATAATCATAATCATCATCTCGTCCCATCACTAATAATATATATATAATAATATAATATATATAATATATATATAATATATATATATATATATATATATAATATATATATATATATATATATATATACTATATATATATATATATATATATACTATTATAATTATATGCCATATTAGGTCCTTAAGGAATATACAGGAACTTAAAAAAAATAGTGTATGAAATGTTGGTATTACATTATATATTTTACATTATATAATTAATTTAAAAAAAAAAGAGCTTGTTTTTTTAACATTTGGGGCGTATATAACAACCATTTTATAAGTATTGGTACTATATTTTTACTACATCGGTTGAGTGGACCGAAATGATATTAATAAACATTAATGTGATGCAAGTGAGTCAGAAGATACACAAAGAAATGATATCCATAATGTCGAGCAAGATAATGGGTTTCAATCTGAAATAATTCCTTAAATTCAATAAGGGATTATTTTTTTTAAAAGAGTTAATAAGGCTAAATGCCTTAGAAGTAATATATTTTACACTAATAGTTTATGTCAGAAACATATAATTGATTTTAATATATATATAATATTATATATATACTATATATTATATATATAATATATATATATTATAATATATTATAGTATATATAGTTATTTTATATATATATAATATACGGTATATATATATATATATATATAATATATATATATATATATATATATGCCTATATTTTTAAAAAATCTATAATATATATTATATATATTATATATATATATTATATAATATAGTATATATATATATAGTTATTGGTAGGCCAGTATCGTTTCGAAACCGGCTCACTGAACCTTGTGTTAAAAATTTTTCAGGGAAGAGAACCGGCAACTAACAAAGCAGAGAATTGTTTGTATAAATTTTGGCAACTCACCATTGATTACAGTTATAATATTATTAGTAAGATCATAGTAATTAATGTAATAAATTACAATAAAAATATATTGATGAAAACATTTGTAACGCTTTATAATTCTTTATATAAATAAAAGTTTTAATATATTTTAAAAATAAAAATAAATTTATTGAGTTTTAATATATTTTAAAAAAATAAATTTATTTTTTAAATTTTAAATATATATTATATTTATAATATAATTCTTTCATATCATTTTTATTTAATTTTATTTTCAATCATAATAATTACCAAAATAATTTTATTTAGGTAAATTTAGAAATGAGGCTTTTAAATAGTATTTGAGAGAAAAAAGTTATTTTTAGAATTTATAAAGATTTTTTTTTTTTTTTTTTTTTTTGTGTGTTCCAGTTATTTCTTGAAGAATGAGCATGAAACCTCTTTCATGAATCGCCTTCTCTGGTTTACCACACAGCATTGGTTTCACTAATCGAGTGTTTTTTCAAGCTGTGCACATGATTAACTTAAATGATACAGGTTTGGTTTTGTGTTCTCGAATAACCAGAATTTGATTCTGGGGCAATCAGCGAAACCAAGACTGTGTCATGGTTAGTTTTGCTCTCCCGAATGAACAGAATTTGATTTTGGTCAGTCTATAAAGCAAAACCAAGACAAGGTCATGGTTGGTTTTGCTCTTCCGATTGAAACAGGATTGGTTATGCTTTCCAGAATGACCAGAATTTGATTCTGGTCAATCTGTAAAGCAAACCCAAGCCCGGGTCATGGTTGGTTTTACTTTCAGTCGTAGATGCGAAAAGGCAACATTTTTTATTATTTAATCGTTATTTAAAAACTTATAGAATATATAAACTATTATACTCTATCGCAGACTGCATCCCCTTTAAAATGTATCTATTCATGCCATTGTTATTATTATTATTATTATTATTATTATTATTATTATTATTATTATTATTATTATTATTATTATTATTATTATTATTATTATTATTAATTATTATTATTATTATTATTCTTCTTCTTCTTCTTCTTCTTCTTCTTCTTCTTCTTTTCTTCTTCTTCTTCTTCTTCTTCTTCTTCTTCTTCTTCTTCTTCTTCTTCTTCTTCTTCTTCTTCTTCTTCTTCTTCTTCTTCTTCTTCTTCTTCTTATTATTATTATTATTATTATTATTATTATTATTATTATTATTATTATTATTATTATTATTATTATTATTATTATTATTATTATTATTATTATTATTATTATTATTATTATTTTTAATTATTATATTATTAATTAATATATAATTATATTAATAATATAATTATTAGTCATATTATTATTTTTTATGATCATTTGATTGATATTATTATTTATCACTGCTAAGATTATCATCTAGCTGTAAAGATTCATGTATTATTATTAATATTATTATTATTATTATTATTATTTTCATTATCTGTTGTTGTTGTTGTTGTGTGTTTGTTGTTTTGTTTGTTGTTCTCTCTTTTCCTTCACGTTCTTAAAGATTGCTCTTCTTGCAAACCGGTGCTTTTGTTGTTGTTGTTGTTGTTGTTAGGCATTATTATTTATATTTAATTATTATTTATTATTATATATATTATTATTATTATTATATTCATTATTATTATAGTAGTAGTAGAGTAGTAGTAGTAAGTAGAGGTTAGCTAGTCAATATTATGGTAACTAATGAATATGTATTATAATTCTTATAATAGATATTTTACTAGTATAATATTTGGTAAATGCTTAATTTCTTGACTATAATTATCTTGGACTTTCTCAAGACACATTCGCATTGCATTAGTTCAGCCTACGTTTAAACATGTTACTCAATTAAATATTGTTATTATTGTTCATACTTATCATTGTATTTTTAAAACTGTAAAATATACTTAATCAAGTTTTATCCCTCATTTTCTAATAATGTTTTCATTATTATCATTATTAATTATTATTATTATTATTATATCCATTCTACTAGTTCTGCTGCTGCTTTAGTTCGATAATTTCCATTCATAACGAAACACCAGAATGATACACTCACACAAACACGCAGCGCACACACCACACACACACATCATACCACCGAACAATATAAATATATACTATCCATAATTAAAGGTAACAATCACTTGATACACGTAGATAGTTTAATAGACTATATATACTATTAATCTGATATTACCATACTATATCGCTATATATATACAATATATAAACGCCATTAGTATATACTTAGTACCTATATAAAGTACCCTAATAACATATACCATATTCAAATGGAATTAGACCGTCACAAGCTACGCGAGCATATCTATCCTCTCCATCAGCAGGGATTTCGAAACATTCGAAGACACCTTCGCACTAGCTGTTAACATACACCTCGATTGCTCTATAACCAACTGGCCATCCACGTCCCCAAAAAAAATGACGTCTTCAAGCCGTAGTTTTACTTAGCACTGTTTTTCTCATTCCCATAATTGCATTGAATACCACTCTCTTCATTTATTATATATCTCATGCGTGATCAAAATATCCTATTGATCATACACATCTCTATTATAATAACTTCTCAATAAATGCACTCTTGTTCCCTTCTACTTCTTTTTCATACTCTTT
>JABUQX010022571.1:17500-37249 GCA_015478945.1 Trachelipus rathkii | reverse complement strand
ATAAAGTATTTTAATAAATATCACTTGGGAAATTGACGGGTTTTTAATAATATTTAAAAGTCACAATTTATGAAAAAGTAGCTTCACAAGGTAAAGTGTGATCGGTAAGGATAAGATATGATACAATAATACCAGGATAGAGAGGCGTGCGTGCGGCAACGCCATTGGGTGTGAGAATCTCTTACTCTTACCTGATCCAAAGCCTTGTGTGAACTTGTAAATTATCACCACACATTTTATAATTACACGATTAACATTGCTTTGGCAATTTCAGAAAGTGGACCGTGTTTCGCGTGGCGAAGGCTGATCCGCTCTTGTTGATTTGTGTCGCAGTCGTAAGCCGAAAGATTATAGGAGCCTTGCATCTCGCACGCGCTCTTAGGCTTTATTAATTCGCGTTGTGCGATTAGGGTGGCCAGGAATATCGCTGTGGTGGCTGGTTGAACAGACACAATATCCCATTTGGATATCTCGGGCTGCATATAGCACGTGGGTGGGAGCTCCTTTTTAGCTCTTGATGGCGCGTTCCTTGCTGGGTTGCCCTCTTCTTCGCGTGGTGTGAGGGAGCAATAGGCGGGGGGGGGGGGGGAAACATGTATGAGGTCTGCGTTTTAGTGCGGAGCACCGGTAGTCAGAGGGGTACTGTATACGTATAGATATAGATACTAGGTTTGGTAATATATATAGTAGTAGAAATACGAGTAATGTCCATTTCATGACCTAGCTATAGCAATATTCTATTCTATAGCTAGTACTGCTTATCTTAACCTTTTGCACGAGTCATCCGCCTTATTGTGTAGTATTGTTTACTGTACTACCATAGTATATATATATATATATATATGGGAAAGGCGGCGATTGCGCAAGACTATGGTATGTCCTACTATTACAATTGATCATAGACTGCGTCGCACATAGATGTGACGTGTTTTCGATATAATATGGCGTGGTAGAAATTCCTCATCATATATAATATATCTAATATATATATATCCTATATAATACGATATATAAATCTCAGGAGTAAATGTGAGTATAATAAAGGTAGGTGCATAGTGATGAGTATGGACGTACTGGTAATAGTATGTGATATCCATACTAAGTATACGGGTATTAACATAATATAAGTGAGTAGATTAGTAGTGGATAGGGTACAATATATATATATATAATAATGGTGAAACTAAGAAGTTACCCGCATGATATCTCGAAAACTAAGAATAGATACAAGGAAAATGAATAACCTATATGGAATCAGCGTATAAATTTGTATGGAAATGAAAAAAAAAATTTACTTTTTTTTTTTTATTTTTTTAATAATCTCCAAACTACGATAGGTACACAGACATATAACATATTTTAGAATCAGCGCAATGAAATATTGTATGAAAAAAGATTTTTATTTTTTTTTAATAAAAGAATACCCCAGGGTAAACGCGAAGATGCAAAGAGTCGGGGTCTGTCGGCCTCCTGGGGGACGACGGGGTTTGGACTATTTCCCCCCCCCGGGGAGGGTCTCCGGAACGCCCGCTCTTTTGTATTTGGGTGTCTCGGGGTTCCTCGCCTCCCTACGAGGGTATGGAACAACGTTCCACCCACTCTGTTCCAAACCGTCGGCTCCGACCCCAATAAAAAATATTTATACGCTGATCCCATATATGTTTTTAGTTTTCTTCTACCTATCGGTGTTTTGGAGATATAAAAAAAAAAATAAACTTTAGTTTTTTTTCATTTTCCATACAAAATTTTCATACGCTGATTCATATATGTTATCAAGTTTTTCTTGTACCTATTTAAGTTTTCGGTATATATAAATGTGCTTTAGTGTTGGTCACATATAGATATATATAGATATAATGAAATATAAGCACTAGTACGGAACTATATAGTATAATAGGGTGAATATATACCGTATAGTAGATAAAGAATAATATACGCTATATATATATATATAGTCATATAAGTGGGTAGGGTTAATATACCAAATATAGCTGTATATATATATTAATATATATATATATGAGTAATATAGTATAATAGTAAATATGCGGATAGAATGACTTAGAGCCATAGAGGAACATATTCAACGTCCATCACGTACAGAGCTTTTGCACACCCTCGTTGAATGTATTTAGCAACATGTGCTTAAATCTTCATCGATTTTTCTAGAATAAATCTTTATACACCTGTAACTTACCTACAATTATGATACATTTTTATCGTCATTAGAAAGTAATTTATGACGTCACCATAGAAATAAATTACTTTCGATTGCGTCATAAATCTTCTTGTCATCGGAAATGGTGGCGGTGTTGAAATGTTCCTTAAATGAGGACCTTTTTTAATAATTTTTCATTATAATTTTATATATAATATATATATATAATATATCATATAATATAGGAATATATATATAGTATATAAATAAGGTAAATAGGTGTTACCTATAGTGAGTTATATGTATATCAATAATGCATAGTTAAAGAAAGGACGCAAGGTATTCTCTATATACTTATATACTATATATATAAGTATCAATATAAATATATATATAGTATTATAATATATATATCATAATATACTATATATATAATTATATTAATATATATAGTATTAACTCCATGAATGGATTTCATGGAAAATGGATAAATTTTGTTTTTAGGGGGCTCGAGCCGACGGTGGATACGAGGATGAGAAGTCCCCCCCGTCGTCCCCCGATTCGGCCGAGAGACTCCGATTCTTTGCATCTTTGCGGTTTACCCGGCGGTATTCTTTTAGTTAAAAAGAAAAAGTTTACCACGTTCGCTCGCATATAAATTTTTAACTATCAAAAATGATGTTAATTAAGTTTCTTGTACCTATCGTATTTTCGAGATATAAAATCCCATTTTTCCATACAATTCTATAAAAAGACTGAATTCCAAATAATGTTATTAGTGTTCTTGTACCTATTCGTAGTTTTTCGAGATATTAAACGGGTGCTTTGGGTGAAGTTTCACCATATAGTATAGTCTACCAAGGGGTGTCACAGTGAAATAAAGCAATGTCCGCGCAGTTTCATTGCTTTATTATACGCAAGACGTAATAATTACATAATATCGCCACGCATGATCATTGAGACATCAAGTGATAGAAGTAAGTCGCATAGTTTCGGATATGCGCATGCACCAGAACGAGTCGCGCAGCAAAACGAGTCCTGATAGGTCGACTTACGCGCATGCCGCACGTTCAGGTGTAACCCTATCTCTGGAGTTTCGTGGCGACCAAATACTGAACACTGGAGAGTCCTGAGCGTAAAGCTTTCTGTGTTCTACAATTTGCTAAGTGTCGTTTACGTTTCCAATGTGACACGTTCCGTATCGTTTAACGGTTCAATGTGATCCTCCATATGGCAAAAGTACAGGACGGCCCAAAGTGACTGTGGACCGTATCAGGGCCTCGTTCCTTCGTAGTCCTAAGAAATCCGTTCGGAGAGGCAAAGTCGCGAATGCGGTGCAAAAACGACGGTTGAAGGTGCTTTTAAGCGAAACGTTTCACAAAATAGCGTGGCATACCGGTTGCAGTTTTGTACAAGAACTTTAAAGCCCAGACGCTATGTTCTACGTTTTAAACCTTTTCCTGTGCAGTGTTAGATCGAGACGATGACCTAGATTCGTGAGGTGTTTAGCGATGAGTCCACCTTTCATCTTAGTGGTAAAGTGAATGCCCATGATGTTCGTATCTGGGGGTCTGAAAATCCGCAGGAACTTGTAGAACACGAACGTGATTCCCCAAAGGTTAACTTTTTCGGCGCCATATCCCGACGCCAGGTCTACGACCTTTCTTTAATTCCAGCAGAAGCACCCGTAAACAGTGGCTCGCACTATATCTTCGATATGTTGACAACATGGCTTCTTTCCACAAATTATTAGAGGATGAAGCGGTAAACTTTATATCGCCATACAGACAATCGGACCGCCCCTCCACATTGAAGTCCCATAGCTGCGTGTGTGGGTTGAACGAAGTACTGCTCCCAGACTAGTTGCGTGACTCTGGTGTCGTAACTACGTTCCAAGACGACAGAGCTCTATATCTCTGGGCCCTGCCAGTCCCAGACTTAAACAGCATGACGATTATCCTTCCCATATGGGAGGATAAAATCGATGTCTACGTCCCACCGCTGCCACAGTGAATATGCCAGAGTCTGCAAACGCAGAATTTGAAACACGCTTGCGTCCATTACCGCCGGATCTGTTAACCAATGTTTTGGGAGGAAATTGGATTATTCGCTGGAATGTGTTCGTATACGCCAGGGGGCACATATTGAACAACATTTGTAGGTAAAACTCTGTTTTTCAAATGACCTTCCTTTGATGTATGATATGCTGTCGATATTGTATATTACGCTACTGTTATAAAATAAAAGGCATTTTACTATATAATATCTATATATATATATATATATTTATATACTTTATTATTTAGGTATATAATATTTATATATATAGTCTCATGTATATATATAAAAATATAATTATAATATATTATAAATATATAATATATATATATATATATACTATATAATAAGAACAGCATTATATATATATATATGACTAATAGAAAATAATATCAGTGAGATATGTCATACAGAATGTAGTATATATAATAAGTTTATATTACTATTATATATATATTATATATATTATCTATATTATATATATATATCTTATATACTATATTTATTATTTATATCTTTTATATTCATTATTTACTATTCTCGTATATTACATATATTATATATTATATATTGCTAAAAGATGAATAAAGTTACGCAAAAAAAAAAAATTCCAACACTAAAGGTCGAAAACTCAACTGCTTTTAAATAAAGATAATTGCTCAATAGTTTCGTAATAATACCATTATGGCTTTAGTTGAAATTAACAGCAAAACTATTTTGAATTCATTACCATCGCATGAGATCCCCCTTATCCCCTCCCCTCTCTCCCCAATAAAGCTGACTCCTCTCCTGAAGGGTTGGGTGGTCGCCCCAATTCAAAAGAAATGGGGGCCTAACTTATCGAAACTTAACGAAACTTATCTTAATTTAATCACGTAAAGTTGGAAAACACGAAATAGTTCGTAAGGTAATTACATAGATGAAAAATTAATATTAATACGCCTGTGGCTTGCTTATTAAGTGAATTTTACCTGACTGATATATATATATATATATATATATATATAGGTATATAATCATATATAGTACTATATATAACGCTATTATATATATATATTTATAGTTCTTAACTAAGATTTTTATAAGAAGGGATAATATTTAAATAAAAAATTTAATAATAATAATATTTTTAACAATTACTTTATAATATTGTATTATATATAGTATTTTATAGATTACTATATGATATATATATATATATATAACTACTCATTCATTATAATACTAGTATATATAATATATATATTTATATATATATATAATAGGACAAAGTTACTTAACGCCATACGGAAGGAGCTCGGATCAAAAATTTTTTTTTCACAGGTAGCACCTATGATACATAAATAGATGTTCTAGGGTCGAAATAATTTTTTTTTTTTTTTTTTTTTTTTTTTTTTTTTTTTTTTTTTTACCTGTTTCTAGGCGAAATTATATATATTATTTGTAAAGGTATTACGCAATGTAGGGGGCTCGAGCCGACGGGGAACACAGGGGGGGATTTTTTCCATACCCCCGTAGGCGGAGGGGCGGAGGAAACCCCCGCGAAAACCAAATACGAAAGAGCGGGGGGTTCCGGAGACCCTCGCCGGAGGGGGGAAAATAGTCCTACCCAGTCGTTAGGTATATTCCCCGGAAGGCCGAGAGACCCGAACTCTGCAATATACGGGTAGCCGGTTAAAGCCCTGTGCTGTGTGTATTTCTTTAATTATACATTAAAAGATTAAATTTGTGTTACCACAGGATTTCAAAAATGTAATTCCTTTTTCGCTGTAGCTATTGTAGTTTTTGAGATAATGAATATTATTTTCTTATTATTTTTTTTTTTATTTTTTTCATTGCAAACCCCTAAAAAGTCTATTTATGTATCCATTAGAGGCTCTACCTGTGAAATTTTTTTTTCTTGATCCGAGCTTCCCGTTCCGTGTGGGCGTTAGTAACTTTATTATATAATTACTATATATTATATATATACTATATATATATATATATATATATAATATCTTATATACATATATATTCGACTATATAACACTTCTGCACTACTATTATGATATATATATAATATACATATATATTATATTAAAAAAATATATACCTATATAATAATTTATATTGTCAGCTTTTCCATTGTCCGTCATATGTATTTTAAAAACTATATAATGCTACTGTAAAACGGAATACATTTTTGGAGTCAGCGTAAAATGTACGCCTGGAAAACTTTTTTTTTTTTTTTTTATTTTAAAAACGATTTTTAAAAAAGTTAATGAGAAAATAAATATTTAAACTTATTTTAATTATACGAACGCGTTAGCGTTTGCCGCTTTAATAATGGGGTGTTTTAAAACTATAGAATATCCCAACGGGTATACCGCCCGATGGCAAGAGTCGGGTCTCTCGGCCTTCGGGGAAATACGGTGGTAGGTTAATTACCCCCCTTCCGGGGAAGGCGTCTCTGAACCCCCGCTCTTTGGTATTTGTGGTGTTGCGCGGGGGTTCCTCCGCCCCTCCCTACGGGGTATGGAAACAATCCCCCTTGTTCCCCGTCGGCTCGAGGCCCCCTACGTGGGGGCGTTTATATATATATATATATATTATATATATATATATTAATATATATTTATGTATATTATCTATATTATATATATATATATATTATATATATACTATACCTAATATATATATATGGTACACGTGAAAGAAATTTTGCGATTCAAACCCCGTTATAGACCCCGTTACAAATTTATGACCCGTTATAATGAACTGTTTTTTAGGACGCAAAACTTTTGATATTTTTCAATTAACCACCATATTAATTAGTTAAAGACTTTATTCATTTATTACATTAATTATACGTTCCAGGGCTAACGTTTTTACGCTGATTCGAAAAATGTATTCCTTTTTACTGTAGTATTAATAGTTTTTAAGATACTATATTGACAGACAAACGGAGAAGCTGGGCGCATATATTATTATATATAATATATATGATTATATATATTATATATACTACATTATATACTATAATATAGTATATATATATAAATATATATATATAGTATATTATATATAATATATATATATATAAATATATAATATATATATAGGTGTCCCAGATTGAAAGAGGGCGCCAACTTCATTATCGTTGTACATTCCGATGAAAATAGGAACATATTACTCTATACATGTATGTTCGTTAACGTTTCGTTACGGAGGTACAGCTCACACTAGTCAATTGTCCAAGTTAAATATTGCGACACCGGCAAACGAACGTACGCGACGCGAGATAGAGAGGTAGTGTGTGGGTAAACGACAACCAACGAAATTGTACCTCCTCAATGAGTCAAAGGATAACCTATCGCATAGTTAGTTTGCCAACATACCAGTATGACGTCTTCACCTCTCACATTATCTTAATATTGTCGGGTCGTAATATTCGTGTATCATAATATTGCATACGTTTTCGATTCCCCACACTTGTTCCAACAGGAATATGCCGATGTTGTGTACGTGTACGGACTGTGTGACGAGAATGAAAGTGATGTGCGGCGTGCATATGCCGTGCGGTATCCAACGAGATGGTTGCCGCATAGGTCTGTTTTCAAAAGGATGTATCTGTAACTATGTAATACTGGGACATTTAGACCGGCTGGCATTGCGGATGGAGTTTATGCTGTACTTGGCCACCGACATCGTGCCCATGACATTATCCGTTATTTTGACACATATCCGTTATCGAGTGTACGTAGAGCAGCGGCCGAAGTTATCGCTCGACGTTTAGCAATATGGAGAACACTGACAGCGGATGGACGTCATACATATCATTTGCAACGCGTACAGCATTTACTGCCCACCGACATGGGACGTCGACCCGACTTCTTTGAATGGCTCATAGGGCAGTGTAATACGAACAGACGTTTCCCAGATTCGGTGCTGTGGACGGACGAGGGCATTTTCAGTAGACGTGGCAGTCACAAGGCAATCATGTAGCACCATTACCAGCACGAATTTAAATGTAATGTGTTGCTGGGATTACCGGGTCACAATCTCATCGGCCCCTATTTTTTACCTGACCGCCCGAACGGCCGGAACTACCTTCAGTTCCTCCGGAATGGATTCGGAGTGCTCCTTGAGGATGCACCCGTGTTAAATCTACGTCACATGTGGTTTCAGTTGGATGGCTGCCTAGCTCACTTTGCCAGAAACACACTCACCTGACTTAATACTAACTACCCTTTACGATGGATAGGTCGGGGAGGCGCTGTTGCCTGGCCTCCACGTTCGCCGGACCTCACACCGTTGGACTTCTTTGCTTGTGGCACAATCAAAGGTGTTGTTATGGAACTGCAGGAAAAAATTACGGAATTGTGTGCATACATATCAGCAGATAAATGGCGTCGACGACAATGTTCGTTCTTACGGAGGTGACGTCATGGCATCAGCCAGGCTATGGGGGGTAAGCGCGCCACTTTGAGGACGAAATCGTTTTCTGGTACAACTGTGATTATGGTGTGTAGTTAAATATATGTCGTGATAAAGATATGCAATCCGTGTGCGTGTTGCTTAGGCGAGAAACTATGTGTCGATCATACCGTTTGCTCGCCCATCTTTGTCAGGTTTCCTCCAGCTGCTAATAACTCCTTATGAAGTACGTTCTTGATACACGGAGCATAACATGCATAGATTATTATGACTCCTTGTATTTTCCCATCAAAAAATGCTCCACATATATGAAGTGGTGACCGGATATTCATTCGGGGAAACGCATATATATATCAATATATCATTATAATTTTTATATACTAATTATATTATATTATATATCGTTATATTTATATATGTAGGTATATATATATATATAATTATAATATATATATATATATATATAATATAGGTAATCGTGTCTGAACCTAACAAGAAACCTTTAATAACTAAACTGAAGACTTAAAAAGGAACCGCAGGTAGGACACCCTAACCTAATAAGATTATGGAGCACCCCCGAGTACGCCTGACGCTAAACTGCATTAATTGAAGGGGACGAACTACGGCCCTAACTCTAAAATAGATTATGAAAGCCCCCAGTAGCCCTAACGCTAATGATTATGGAAGCCGCCCCAAGTACGTCCCTAACCTAATGCTTATGAAGGGCACCAAACTAAAAAGACGCTGTTTTTTAAAAACTTGGTCCTTGCATTTCATTGTTAACTGTTTTGCTCGTTAAGAATCTAAAATTCCGCAACTTGTGTTTACGTGTTTTATCTCTTGAATCCAAGATAGTAGCATTAATATTGAAAGCTTTTTTGTAAGCAAAATAGGGCCGGTTAAACGGTACACCTTACTTGGAGAAAAGTATAAATATTATATACAAACTTATTAATTTTAACACATACATGCGAAATTGAAACACTTCATTAAATTTAATAACTTCACAATAGATAGTGATGGCATGTTAAACACATCTTTTTTTGCAGACTAAAAATTATTTTAAAAAGGCTAAGAAGGAATACGACTGTCGGCTCACATTATGGATCCTATATGGTAAACACTCTTCATTTTATCACTAAATTCAATCATGGCTTCTTCTTAGGTAATATTTTATTACTTTGTGGATTATGGGTAGTATGAGTTTGACCGTTAAACATATATCAATTTATCGAATTCTAAATAGCGTTTTGAACTAACCTAATTAAAAAAAAAAATAAAAAATACTCTATAATGTTTTACCATATCAATATATATAATATATATATATATATGAGTATATATATATATATATATGATAATAGTTATATATATATATATATTTATATATATATATATATATATATATATCTATATATATATATATATATATATATTGTGGGCAAACGATGTTAAGAATAAATTAAAATTTGAAAAACATTGGTTTCAAAAATTATAATGATAAAAGTAAAACCAGTAATCGAATGATAAATAACATTAAATTTGAAAAATCGCTTCCATGGTCGAATCAAAAATAAAAGAAAAAAAAATCCCCTACTTCCAGCCATAATTTTTATACCGAACGCTTCGCTGAAAAATTGAAAAAACGTCCGTAGATTTCCTTTTAATTTTACTTTGTATATATTAAATGATTTTAGACGCTTTCGTTTCGTCAAGATTGTCTATAGCGAATGCGAGATTAAACGTAAGGTTGACAAAACGAAAACTATAATAATCTATGATAAAAATTGTTCAAATTTTCTTTCGCTAGACTGAGTCTACATCCCGAGAGATTCTTCTTTCCGATCGAGATCAATATTTACTCTGCCACACATACGAGAAACATCAACAAAAAGAGTATAAAATTACTGTTTGTCATTATGGTATCGAATGAATATTAATTGATTGCTAATATATGAATTATATTATACTTTCATCTATAAAAATGTGTCGTAAATATTTGTAAAAAAAATTTTATCACCATTGTTATAAATATAAAATATCTCATTCGGCACATATGAATATTATGGGCGTCATGTGAATCTGAAGCATCTTTATTATGGAAATAATTTTTTATGAGATCAAACAAGAATTATGTCCATCATTAATGCTGTTTCTTTAAATATAAACTCCTCATTTAATTCTCTCAAAATCTATTTCAAAAATATCTTCCATAATGGAAGATGAGCGTTATGAAAAGGGTAAAATTGTTTATTTTCATTTTGATTTTGAATAAATATTATTGAATTGTTAATAACTGAGACAAATTATCATCTTATAAATAAAATGTGAGTAATATATATATATATAATATATAATTATATAATACTATATTTATAGTTAGTATATAATATATATAGGGTAAATATATATAAAGTATAGTGTATATATACTATAGAGTATATATATAGTATATATATATAAGATATATATATATTTATTTGCGCGTAAGAATCGATCCGATCAAGATGTTAGTTTATGAATGTGTGATACACCTTTTGTACAGATGTTATCAATAAATTACACAGAGCCCAGACACAACTTTTAATGCAGACTTAATGTATACGAATAAGTGTATTTCTTAATATTATTTTTGTTGCGAACTGAATCTAAAAAGTCTCATATTTATTTCTTCTAATCAATGATCCAATTTTGTATCTTTAAACAGAAAAACATTAAAAAGAATTTTTGCCAAAAAAACGATAAATCTTTTCCCGCGAACAGCGGCAAAACTGTTGTTAGGGAGACAGGATGATCTATTAAAAAAGCACGTATCTTTCCAGTTAAACATGTTACAGAAAATTGATAGTTGATGGCATAAGATAAATATGAAAGATATAAAGATAATATTGCAGTATTTCTCATTTAAATGGAAATGCGCAAATAATAAGTATATATAACCAGTGGCGTAATCCGAAATTTTTTTCGGGCGGGGCCAAACAAAGAAAAGTTGGGATATTCACGGGGCGTTCTTTTTTCATTTTCACGATTTCACTTTCATACTTCGTCTACCCCTCTCAAAAAAAAACGCCATAGGTCGTGACAGTGCAGCAGTAGAAGAAAGTAAGTGAAAAGAAATTGTGAAGAGAGGAAAATTAAAAAAAATTTGGGAAAGAAAAAAAAAAATGAAGAGAAAAAATTATAGGGCCTATATACAAAAAAAAATAAATAAAAAAAAAAATAATAATGTAAACGAGAATATGCAAAACATGTATAATAATATTGTTTCGTTTTTCCGGGTGTTGGAAAACTATTCTGGCGTTTCCCCGGTTTGAAACTATTCTGTTTTCGGCATAACTCTTAAATCTGAGCTTTTATATATATATATATTTTTCTATATAATAGGTATATTTTAGTAGTATAATATGACTAAAAAAAGTATATTATAATATATCCTATAATATTATTCTGATTTCTAACTATAGCTTGAAACATATATTACTATTTATATTATTGATTATATATTTTATCTTATCTATATATATATATATATTAACTTATATGTGGTATTTAATATTGATAATATTAATATATATATATGTATAAAAGTGGAAGGACAAAATATTAAATTCCTAAGAAAAAATGGGAAGAATTCATATGAATTACTAAAAACTATCCTCCTAGCCTAATTGTTATATTTTACATAAACCATCCGGTGAACATGCTTCAAATTTGTGATTGTCATAGTTAGATTAATCGATGTATGAATAGAACTGAAAGGCAAGTCCAATAAGTCTTATACAAATTCTCAATAAGTTGTTTCTACTTCAGTAGGTTTTTCAGTAGTGCTTAATGTTGAACAGCTTCTTTCTACGAACAGAAGCCATGAAACACGGGTATAAATTGCCAGTAATTATAAATAGTAACAAGAATGTAAAATATTTGGAATATTGTGACACTAAATAAAAATATCAAGCAGAACACAAGAAACTACTATCCAATCTATTAAGCGGTTTTATTGAGCGACCTGTGCTTGTGAATAGTCACTAAGTGAACATCACTTTCCATAAAATCCGCATTATGCTTATTACTTAATTTTTCATATGTTAGGGCTTTTCGAGACAAAATATACTCACTTGTAAAATATTACACAACTCTTTTATCTTCTCATAATGGCACATTACACCCGTTTGTTTTTCTCGCTGGTCCTCTAGTGTCAAGGATAAATTTAATAAAACTATATTCTCCTAATAGCTTTAAATTTAAATATCCAAAAAATGAGTTGAAAAATGTGTGGATAATAGGTTCTGATGTGGGTTTCGGAAGGTAGGAAGATTTTGGGTTAGATATTATTTTTTGCGAATATTGTTATTTCTTAGTACCAATGAATTTCAATATCTCAGTTCAATTTAGTATGCGCATTACACATTCTTCAAAAATCAGCTTGAACTACTAATTTGTCTTTTCTCTAATGGTATTATCAAGTTATAGTGTTTTTCTAATGGACTACGATGATTGTCCTGAAAGCGACGAATTATTAGTAAAATATAATTATAATACTTCTGCACTTTATTTATTAACAGATATGAATATATATTACCTTAAAAAATATTTTTGTGCTCAGAAATAATCTTCGAGGGAGTGGCCTATAGCCCTGGCACCTCCCCGTCTAAATACGGCACTGTAATATAATATATATATATAATATATATATATATATATAAGTATATATTAATAAATATAACATATAATAATTATATTATTTATAAAATATATATATATATATTATATATTATATATACTATATATATATAACTATGTATTATAATACCTATTATATATATAATATAATTCAAACATGAAAAAAGAATAGTTATATATATTATGATATATTGGTAACGTTTAAGCAAGATCTTTGTAATTCGAATTTTTTTATTTCTCAGCAATTTTAAACTATATACCGCACAAAATAATTCAGTGTATCTTTTTATATATCATTCAATAGAGCTAGTGAAATGTTAATATTTCATAAGGGTTCTAATTAGCGGCACGTCAAAAACTCTAAATTTTAATTTTTCATAATTTAGACGTGTGAATATTTTTCACAAATTTATTTAATTAAGTTACTTGTACTTTTAAATATCTTGCATGCTTTTCATAATACCCAGTTTGATGTGAAGAAGAGAAAGACGATCATTTCTTTATCTACTAAAGGGAGAGTATCACGGGCTCTCATCACAGGTGGTTTACTTTTCTTGAGCTCGTCATAGCCTGAAGAGAAGTATTTTGTCTGCCCGGAGGGACGGCATATGCCCTGTGTTGGTGAGGTCCGCTCTCAAAAACAAAACAAAAAAACTACTAAAGGCTTTTTTTTTTATCTGATATGTATGGATGTTTTTAATGACGAGTTCTTCTGAGTCCAATGCTTGTCCTTTGCCCGACTATTCCAGACGCGCAATAAAGCAGGGATATTTGGTGTATTCTCCATTGTTTACTAAGTAAAATGATAACTGTTTATTGACTATTTTTAGATCTATACATAAGTGAACACGTTAGAACGCATGGCATTTAAATATAATGCTACATGACAAAAATTTGAAGTTATAGAAAAAATGAATGTTATTTATGAAATAAATCACTGTACAGAAAGAAGTTAGTACCAAGTGGTCGACACTAGTAAAAAAAAAAAAAAAATATTCAGTTTCTCAAACGAATCCAACAAAACTTAACTTAACGTAGCTTAACGCAACCTAACCTAACCCATCCTAACACCTGCGGTGGGATGTACGGGAATTTTTTTTGAACTCGTGTTGACCATTTTGACCTGTCGACCATTTTGGCTAGTCCCCTTCAAAAATCAAAAACAAGGGTAGGATTTACAGGCAGTAGAAAGGAATTTAAAAGTTTATTGACCTGTTTTTATATAAAAGAAAACCAAAAATGCATTTAAAGATTAATAACACCAACATTGTTAAGTTAGGTCCAATATTGTGACGTAAATCTATACCATTTTTTTTTTTAATATATATAATATATAATATATATAAAAATATTTATTTATTGATTTATATTTGGTAATGTCTTATCAGAAATGAATTATTTATGTTAACGCATCGATCTATTCATTATATGATATATATAATTGGACTAAAAGTTTTTACCTAGCAAGACGTCGACTTAAACTTTATTACGGCCATCCATAAGTCGTGCCTAATCGCCATATAATATCATAGAAATCTAGACAGCTATATTTTAGACCCTTTTATTCGCTGTTGTCGCTCGAAAAGATTAGTCCACTATTCAGGTGTGTGCGTTGTATATTAGTAGAGGCAAAACTCAAAATAGCGCCTTATCCTGTACTCGGAAATAATTATTATATACGATATTGCCACTCACTTGATACAACGCTAGCTGGTCTTATTATTTTGGGAGTATATAACATGCGCCTCGGTCGATATCCGGTAGATATAATATATAGGGTGAAATATGATAGTAATATTTATATGGTAGTATATAGTAATATCTATATATTATAATATGACCTCTTATATCTATATATAGTAACTTAATAATTGATTTCAATTTTGAAAAATCGGAAATCAAGTCCCAAAGCGAAGAGATTCTTCGTCCGAGTTGATCGATTGAGCCTAAAAATTTTAAATTTAGTTTCTAAAGTTAATATAGGTAATAAATTGTAAAGAAATTTCCAACCCTTCCCCCCCTCCCAAAGTATTTCCACACTACGCTACGGCTCTCCTTGCGTGCATGGAGGATGTGTGTGTGTGTGGTGGGAGAGAGAGGAGAGAGAGAGAAGAGAGAGAGAGAGAGACGAGAGCAGACGAGAGAGAGAGAGAGAGAGCGAGAGAGAGAGAAAAATACTTTCGCATTAAACCTTTGTATTTGATTTCTTTGAAGAATTGAAATTCTACTTATAATTTTACTTATGTTAAAATAAAACAAAAAAATATTCTAGAAATGAAAGCTGCCAATTCAGAATTCAGGCTTGAATACATTTTTTTAATACATTTGCATCTATCGCGCTCAGGTGCTCGAACACACGCACTCAGACGGATACAAGCTGGAACGAAACGACAAGGAGGGCGTGGTTATTTAGCGAAGTGTATTTAGAGTTATTTTTAACATACAAAGCACGCATTTACACATAAATATAATATCATAATACTATATATATATATATATACTAACTTGATAGTTATTATATATATGTGGTTATATTATATATAGGTATGTACTTATAATTTAGTCTATATATATATTAATATATAAGAAATCTTTATATATATATATATACCCTCATATATAATATATATAATATTTGTTTTTTCTTTTTTTGTGTTTTTTATTAAAAGTTCACAGCACCTCACGGGCATGTCCCTATTCAAGAGGAAGGAAACTTCTCTAGGTAATCTGTCTACTAGGATCGGACGAGCGTATAGGATTACGAACTGCCAGCGACCGAAACTTTGCCAATAAGAACTGCTCGTATATATATACATAGAGTAGTTTCTTAAATATAATATACTCGATATATATAGTATATATATAATATAATATATATATATATTATAATATATATATAGTATAATATATATATATATGTATATATATAATAATAATATTGATATATATACATATATATATATATATATTATATATAATATATATATATATATAATATATATATATATATAATATATATATATATATATATATATATTGTGTGTATGTGATTAGGAAAATGGCTACTTAATTAATATATATATATATATATATATATATATATAGCTGGATTATGTGTTAGGAGAAGTAGACGATCGCCTATTGGTCCGAGGCTTCAAATTCTATAAATGTTTGTTCAAAATTGCTTTTAAATTATTAAAAGACGCTGTAAGACACTTTAAACTGTGACTTATTTAAATAAGTAAGTAACAGTCGCATTTTCGTTGAATAGAGTGGTGCGCATTGACACTGCAGTCATGATATACAAAACAGGTGAAGTCATGTGTTGCGCTGTCTCCTAAGTTGACACGAACTTTCACAATTTCCGCTGATTGTTTTTTGTTTTGCTTTTAAGCGACTAGCTAACCATAGGCATATACCGTTCCTCTAGGTAAACTAAATACCTCCCCTCAAGACACGACGAGTTCAAGTCAAGTCAACCACTCGGCGAGGGCACTCGTGATGCTTCGTATTTTCTTGTTTGTCAGAGAGGTAAATATTGTTCACTATAGAAGAAATGCTGTCTGAAAAAGAGTTTTAGATTTATAAGAACTAAAATTTCTCTTGCGTCATCCTAAAGTACATCTTTCTTCCTTCGTCATCCTTAAGTACATCCTTCTTCCTGCGTTATAATAAAGTACATCTTTCTTCTTTCGTTATCCTTAAGTACATCTTTCTTCCTTCGTCATTTTTAAGTATATCTCTTCCTGCGTCATCCTAAAGAATATCTCATATCGTCTTAAGTGTTCTTGAAGTTCTTTAGCCAAGTGGCAATAGTTATTTTTCAAAATTGCTTCATGCACCAACATCTTTTTCCTAAGAACCACTTAATTGGTCATTCATAATGCACAAGCATTTTCCACTTCCTCTTCCAGTTGAGAATTGCTTGGTTCATTTCTCTTCGTAGTCATTTCGTGATTGAACAACTTTAAAACTTTAGATAAAAAAATAAATAAATAAAAAAAAAATATAAGAAAATGTTAGAAAAAGGAACGAACGTGAGAATATAAAGTAATATAATCACACACACACACACACAGGTCCTAAGGATTCACCAGGTCCAATATATAACCTATACTATAGGATGCTAGGTATTATATATATTATATACTATATATTATATATATATATAAATATATATATATAGTACGATATAATAATATATAAATATAATATATAATATATATATTATATATATATATATATTATTTGACTGTCGCTGAGTGTGGATGTCATAAAAATAAATTTGAAGCAAAAACGAGAAGCAAGAGAAGAAAGATCGAAGTTTTCAAGTTTTGAAAAGAAAGATTAAGAATTGAGAAGGGAAAAATTCTTGAAAATGAGAGAGAAAACTAAGAAATTCTTGAAAATGAGAGAGAAAACTAAGAAATTCTTGAAAATGAGGGAGAAAACTAAGAAATTCTTGAAAATGAGGGAGAAAACTAAGAAATTCTTGAAAATGAGAGAGAAAACTAAGAAATTCTTGAAAATGAGGGAGAAAACTAAGAAATTCTTGAAAATGAGAGAGAAAACTAAGAAATTCTTGAAAATGACGAAGAAAACTAAGAAATTCTTGAAAATGAGGGAGAAAACTAAGAAATTCTTGAAAATGAGAGAAAAAACTAAGAAATTCTTAAAAATGAGAGAGAAAACTAATAAATTCTTAAAAATGAGAGAAAACTAAGAAATTCTTAAAAAATGAGAGAGAAAACTAAGAAATTCTTAAAAAATGAGAGAGAAAACTAAGAAATTCTTTAAAGGGAAATGAAATCTTATGAATTGGTTTCTTGTGATTGATCTTCAAATATAAAGGAAAAGTTTTACAAAACTTAAATGTAATATTTTCCAAGTTTATTATTATTATTATTATTATTATTATTATTATTATTATTATTATTATTATTATTATTATTATTATTATTTATTTATTTATTTATTTATTTATTTATTTATTTAAATAAATTTGTAACTTTAACCAACCTATTAGGTTGAATGTCTAAAATAGATGGACTAAAAGTGTGTGAAACATTTTTTGAATGAAATAATTATTATGTAAAACTTAGGCATAGTTTGATTGAATTTTGATCAAAGGAATTTGGTGCCTCGAGTTTTGGATCTTACTTGCATGCATACATACATACATACATACATACATACATACATACATACATACATACATACATACATACATACATACATACATACATACATACATACATACATACATACGCTACCGTGGCTCAAACGGTAGAGCGACGGAGTCGCATGGCAAGGTCGTGGGTTCGAATCCTAGTTCGGATCCTAGGTAGAAATTACCTAGAGAAGTTTCCCTCCTTGAATAGGAGGTGTGAGGTGTGAACTTTTTATTAAAAAAAAAAAAAAAAATACATACATACATACATACATACATACATAGTAAGATCATAATAAGTTACATTACGGGCCTAGCAAACCGTAAGTGGGACAATAAATCTAATTTTAAAAGCCAAAAACTCGAGGAATAGCATTGGAAAAACTACGTAGTGAAACATGATCTTCTGTTCTGTAGAGGTCTAGGAAAAAGGTTAAAATAGGAGATGGAATAAGGTGCTAGTGCCACTGACAAGGTGAAGGCCCTTCCTGGGAGAGGGCTAATATATATATATATATATATATATATATATATATATATTATATATATATCTATATATATAATATATATATATATATAATATATATATACATAATCTAATATATATTATATATATATATATATATAATATATATAATATATATATATATATATATATATATATTATATATATAATTTTAAGTTTGAAGTATTTCTTTTCAATTTAAGTTTTGAGATTAAATTTAAATTTGAAAAATGAAAAAAAAAAAAAAGAAAAAAAGAAAAAATAGGAACAAAAAATAAATTAAAGAAAAATACAAACTTTCTTGACCTAAATGTCCGACGAATCAATTTCTAACTTTTCGATTTTGGAATCGCGATCATTTGTTCCTGGATCTCAATGTTAAGTAAATAGCATTAAAATAATGGAGGTCGATTTGTATGTTTAAAGGCTTGGGGGTCTGGTTGGAGGTTTGGGGGGAGTGGGAGTGGTTTTAATGGGGGGATTGAGATGTAAGGAAGATTGAGGAAGGAGGGGAGGAGGGTAATTGAAGATCGAAGAGAGGAAATTGAAGATTTGTTGAATGCGACTGACCTATATTATATTTTTTTGATAAATTTTCGATTTTTTTTTCAATTTTCTATTTATTTATGTTTTTATTATTATTTTTTTTTTTTGTAAAATTTTTGATTTTTCATTATTGTACAAATATTTTTTTACTTATTTTCTTAAAGGAAAAAAAAATCTAAACAAAACCTAAGTAAAAATATAAACAATAACTTT